>JAFBJU010000199.1:225776-252321 GCA_016785305.1 Colistium nudipinnis
TTAGATGGGGAGAAATGTCAGAAAATATCATATCCCACTGCAGTAGTCATATGAACAAATTGTTAGAGTTGGCCTGAAGATAAAAAAGAAAATCAAGGAGCTACGTTTCAATTGTCTCTGCTGTGAGAATGCTGTGTGAAAACCAGCAGCAAAGTTTGCCGAAAGGGAACAGGAAGCGTGAAAAGTCATCCAGCTCCTGCCTAGCCGTAACAAAGGGTAATATCAGAGCTACAAAAATAGCCCCTGCACACAGAACCTTCCTGCATCTGTGGTGTGAGCATGTGTGTTCGTGAGTGCAGTCCATGCGCATGTATGTTTTCTTTAAATAACGATTATTATTTCCTATATAACGGCGATTGGGAATGACAAATAAAACTAACCCTGGGAAGAGAAATGATCGATTCTTTTTCTGAATTTCCGTCATATTTAACAAAAAGCTACAACTACAAGAAAATTGAAAAAAAAAATCTAAGTACATACTCACACAAGTGAGATATATTTCCAGACATGCATGGGCAGCGATTACTTGTTTCGCATTGGGCTGATGATGACACGCTTGGAGCGAATTCATTTTTGTGACGATGTTAGTGAAAAATGGTGGGATATGAAAGCCAGGTAGGTGGTTAGGCAAGAAAATGACTTGATCAAACATTTCGAACATGCATCAAAGAAATGAGAAAAGACTCCTGAGCAGTTACTGGGAGCGAAACTATAGCACAGCTGTGTGTGCAAAAACCCCTATTGTCGACAAACAAAGTATGTCATCAGTATGCCAGTTGGCACTGACCTTCCTCAGTGAGGGTAACCTCTCCAGTGATGGAGTCAATGAAGAACATTTGACTGGAGGGGATCCTGGGTGTCTGTTCCATGAGGCTGAAGCGCAGATCAGCATGGGCAGTGTTGCGGTCATCGCGATCCAGCGCCTCCACCTGCATGAATGGGATCCCTGAGAGACACAGGTGGTGCGGTCAGAAATGCTTCAAAATGCTTCAAAATTACAGGCTGTCTGTTCCCTCCGTTTTTGTCAAATGAGAGAAAGAAAAAAAAGAATAGTACATGCCTATCAGGGGGTCATAACAAAAGAGACATGCAAGCATTTGAAGTATGTTTGGTTTTGTATATAGGTAAATCTTAGTGAAAGGAGTTGTTCCAGCAAGTGACTCTTGGGAGTACACATTTGGGATGTTATTTCTGATCCAGTGTGATTTCCAAAACACGAAAAAAGCTTAAAATGTACCTCCTTCAGTTTTCCGCATCATTGGGTCTATTTTTTTTTTTTACCAAGACGAAGGTTAAATTGTGGGTGTATTTGTCCGTCAGTTGAAGCACAGCTAAATTGGTATTTGTATTCCATGACATTTGTGTTTCAGGGCCGAAAAATGTAACCCAGATTGAGTGCTGTTGTGCCAGTCCGTGACATCAGAGCTCGAAGTCCTTGTACCTTTGAGAAGCCCGAGCTGCACACTGCCTCTCATGCTTTCTTCTATAAAAGTGGGCACATTGTCGTTCTTGTCGTTGACACACACTTCGACAGTGAAGCTCTGTCGGTGCACTGATGCTCTGAAGGACACCTGGATTGCACACAGACAAACACATCCTCTGAGCATCTTTTAACTGGCCAGCCCTGAAATCATAGTGCAGCCTATATGTGAACAAAATGACAACCCAAAGAGAAATCCATTCTTCAGACAGTGTAGACCATAAGCAGGGTGAACCTCGTGTGTGGATCTGAATGTGACGCATTTTGAATGACAGGACATGGCACGTGATGCATTGCTACCTGCAGAGAGTAAGATGGCTGTTTCTCTCTATCCAGTGGTTTTAGAGCATACAGAAACTGAGCGTCGATGCCGAATATCCCCTCATCATCACCGGTTACTACCAGGTCACTGTAATTACCGGGCAGGCTATGGAGCTGTACCGAAAAGAGAGACCAAGTCAGACACAGACCCTGTTTAAGGGCAACATGCACATTTAAGTTAGTTACACAGACACGTCCTGTTGCTTAAAATACTCATTCTCACACTAATCATTTAATAACCTCCCGCTGAAAATAGTCCAGCAGGTGGCCATAAAAAATAAACCTACTGTGTCTATTTGTTTTAGGAACATACCAAGCTTAGCACTACTAAGTAGAGACCCATTTCTTAGATTATTGTTTTTAGTGTGAATAAAAAACATCTTGAGGTTGAGAGCAAAGTATTCAAACACGGGCCAATACATTGATGATTTTTCTTTGCGGGTTTTGTTGACAACAATAGCATGTATCCAATATCCAATTTATTATATATATATATATATATATATATTTTTGTTCCAGCATTTGACCATCCAAAAGACTGCTTTAACAGTCCTGCAGCATTAATGCATATATACATATTGTTTGCAGGAACACTCTATTAAGTTAGTTAAGTAATCATAAAGTTTACATGTTGACATGTTTCCTATAGGAAGGTATAGTTTGGGTGAATATAACATGGGACACAACTGTCTACATTTATATCACGTGGTTTGTTGGAGCAGTGCTTTTATACTTTGGAGCAGAAGAGAACCGAAAAGTGAACAGACCACCATGTAGCGCTTTTACTTTCAATGAGTCTGAAGCAATTATTATGTCCTTTCCATTTATAACACAAAAAGGGACTATTATCCAACTCCTCCATTACGTCCATTAACATCCCTTTTCAAGCGTGGTAATGACATCGATCAAATGCAAAGACTGAAAATATGATTAGGTGTTCTTTTTTTTACAATCCAGCTAATTAAAGTGGCACCTATTCAGGCTGTTGCACAATCCATATGGTGTATGAGTGACATATATGAACAGAACTCCTGCCTGCCACACAGCAGCAGGTGCTGGCTCTGACGCCTGAGTACCACAATGAACTATTGTCTAGTGATGACGCCAGCATGTTCATACATCACCAACCTTGAGTGCGGCAAGTAGAGAAAAAGAGGCTGAAGCTATTCTGACTCACTATTTCCCCTCCTTTACTTCCTATAGAGCTATAAGGTTCTTGTCACTACACGTCCTTAATATAGGCTCACAGGCCGGCAAGAGAGGTTCTCATCTACCTGCGTTATCTTAAAATCCCAAAATGGATGATTTTAGGATTTTTGAACTGTTCAGTGATGCTTGTTTCCCATCTATTCCACAACTTTGGTCGACCTGCATCTATAATAACTATACGAACAAAAGGTACAAGAACAACAGTTTCCCCCGAAAAATTGTGAAGGTTGTAGGATTTAAACAGACTCATAAGACCTATGAATCTAAAATCTAAAAAAACAGAAGCTATAATACCTCCAAGAAATTGAAATGACTTACCTTGGCTAGATACCATGGGAAAATGCCATCATAGTTTTCAGGGACACCGATTTTAACATTCGCCCCTGAGCATGGTGCTAATGTGTAGGATAGCACCAGCTGTAAAACAAGGTGTTAAGTCTGTCTTAGCGATGTTGTAAGTGTACATTATTTCAATTGTTCAGATGTTAAGATTTTGGGAAATGGCAACATCTTACCACAAGTGCTATGATTAGCGTCTGAGTTGCTCCTCTATCTGCCATGAGTCTGTGTAAATGTGGAATATTCACAGCACTTCAAACCACATGGCCTCAGACCAACAATAAGCACAATTTGTGCCGCGTTACTGATTCACCACCATGGAATTTTTTCATTTCACCGTTTTTACAAGCCTAACGGTCTGATTTCAATGCATAACCAACAAGCAGGTTCGGGCGGCAAGTAACCCCTGAGTAAGCGTTCTTCATTAACACCAATTTAAAGCTCAAACATATATCAACGATCACTGCCTAGACTGTAGCGTTACAGCAGCGGATTAACACAGTTGTACAGATGATTATGATTGCCATTGGATAAGAAGAATTTGAAAAATGGTAAGAACACATTTATTCTTTTCTAAACCAATTTATTTTAAACTTACCTTCTCCAAATGTTGTGTGTGCTCCTTCTGAGAGGTGTGAGGGGAGTTTAAATTGGATGGAAAACTTGCGTACTTGTACTCCTTTGGTGGCTTAATGGTTAACACCCTGAGAAGCACATGCTTAACTACCCTGTTTCCTTCCTGAAAAACCAATGGCCAGTGAGGTTCCATTCCACTGATACAATCAAATGAATATATATAAGGACGTAAATCACATAAAAGAGCACCTTTGTGGCTGTTGCTTTGTGTTGCTTTCGGAATAATGGCAGAGGAAATGTTCTGTATTGTTTTCTTCATTTTATTGAAAAAGGAACTCGATGTAAACAAAGAGTTTCCAAACAATGTTGAAGTTCACAAGACTAGTATAACTTATTGCTTTACTCATACATTCACAACCTGAATTCAATGTTATGGTACAACACAGAATAACAGAGGTTTTCTTTTATCTTCCACGACTCTTCAGTGACTTGCCGAGGCACGAACCTGCATACCTCGATTCAAGTAAAAACGACTCCGGGTGACCTAGTATCTTAAGCCGTTACCATATCTGATAGGCTAATGAGATGCGTTTCATTCAGAATCATTCATATACATATATATATATATACCAAACTCCTCCGGGTAAAGGAGCACAACAATAACCCAACAGCAAGGCAATCTTTGCAGCTCATGACAAATGACAAGCCTTTCTGGATTTGTCATACATACTGATCATTGATATTATGACAGTTATATGTTTTAAGGCAGACAAAAATAAAATGAAATAAATGTTTGCAAAGCTTCATGCAGGTTATCACCGTTATCATGATATCACTTGAATAATGTCAGTCATGTTTTGTATAAGTAAGTCCTCACTTTGATTTCACTTAGATAATAAAAATATATTTCTGTACAGCTCTATTAGTCCTTTAGGGTTAGTGTTGAAACACACACAGCGTCTGGTCTTCAGAGGCCAAAGGGGGCGGGGGAAAAGAGTCCATCTGTCCCATCTGTTCCTCAGAGAACTGTTAGGTCATGGCAGGACTTTGACTTCTGCCTAAAAGCCATCTTCTTGTTTTTGCGGGCGACCATGCGGCCCAGAAACCGCTTGGCCTTCTTGCCGATGCTCTCTCTACGCCTGCAGTTGGCCATGCGTCGTGCGTTCTCCTCCTTGCTGTCTTTCCTCAGGCGAATCTGTCTGACAATGCCCTCAAACAGGTCCTGCACGTTGTGGTGCAGGGATGCAGACGTCTCAATGAACTTGCAGTCAAACACCACTGCACAGGCACTTCCCTCTACAATACAGAAAGTGTGGAGAAAGGACATTTAGAGCTCAGCGTTTTACATTTAAAACATGCAAACTATGGCAAATGAGAAATGTGGCCTGAACCCGTCATGGCTGGTCATGCCCGACCAGTTCTTTTAAATTGGACCCCTAAACAGTCTCAAGAATAGCCTTTAGGCTGTAGATTACACCATTTTTTTCTTAACAGACTAAACTATTTTTTTCTTCCCCCCATAGGCTAAAACCCTCACACAACTGGAGCCTGTTTTAGGTTATTATACTGACTTACCATCTACAGACACCTCTCTGGACCGCACCAGGTCACTTTTGTTGCCCACAAGGATTATGGGAATGTTCTCTGACTGCCTGGCCCGGCGCAGCTGAATGCGGAGCTCCGACGCCTTTTCGAAGCTCGATTTATCTGTCACTGAATAAACAATGATGTAGGCATCTCCCATCCTCATGCACTGCTCCTTCAGCCACTGGCTGTTATCCTACAGGAAAGAAAAATTGCTGAGTTAAGCACTATCCGTTACTGATCCCATCCTTAAAACGAATATTTATGCATGACTTAAAGCATATGGTCAAACATTGCATAAATAGTTATAAATTACCTGTTCCCATATGTCGTACAACACAATAGATGCCTCTTCTTCATCCACCGTGATACATCTATCATAAGTGTTTCCTGTGGGGAAAAATAAAGATGATATTAGACACTGGTAGAGAGGAGTAAAGCGTCTCGTATCTTGACGGTTGTGTTTGTTGGCAGTGTGTGTTATTGTTTTTTTCCCAAGTTATTGTTACCCTTTTTTTATTTTCTTGCCTACACACTGAAGCATGTATTTGATGCCGTTTGGTGATAAAGCCATCAATACTGAGGTCAGAACTGGTGCTGTAGATGGAAATAGTAATAGTCCAGGCTAGAGCTAAATGAGAGCCCTGATTTTTCACCCATAGTTCATCAGCTACACGAGTAAATCACATCTGGGTTTTTTTCAAATATGTTCTCATAACTCACTGGTATTACTCATTTTAAAGGTTACGGGTTAGGCCTCCAAAGTTTCTAGGGATAATATCTGCACACAATCAATATTGTATCCTCAGTGTTATGTAAAACAGTGTGATATCTCGGACCGACCTCATTATGTGACTTCCCAAACAATGGACCTCTTGAACGTGTTTGTATGTGTCTTGGATGAGTCATTCGCCAACATCAGCATTTACCTGCTTCATCGCAGTCGTGACCAGCATCCTCCACTCCGCCAAAGCCGCGCGCAAGGCTGGTCTTGCCGACGCCTTGCTCCCCGAGAAGGACCACCTTGTACACCTGGGACTCGGCCTCGCTGCCGGTGGAGATGACGGAGTCGGAGGAGTCGGAGGCGCAGCTGCCCCGGTGCTGCTCGGTCGGGGAGTAGGAGGTGCAGCGCAGCAGGTTGGACAGCTCGTCGGTCTGTCCCGTCTGTGGTATGGTGGCGCGCAGGTCCCGGTCGTCCACGGGCATGCTCCTCCTGTGCAGGTTGGGCAGGTTCATGGGGAACGGCACGCTGCCTCTCCTCTTGTCCATGTTCCGCAATTTGTCACCCTTGTTCAAAGTCATCGTGCTTTTGCCGAGGATCTGTGGACAGTTGTGCCGTGCGTAAATTTGCGAATCCTATGTTCTAATCGCGTGCAATAAAGAAAAGTATGCCTGTACTTGGCCATAAATGCTACAGAAGTTAAACATATGAAATCATAGTATTTTCGATATGACCCATCTCTGTTCATCTCTACTCAATATAATGAAACATGACACGTCTCATGTTTTTATATGTGAGCTAATGTTTAAAATATATCATCAGTATAAAACACTTACCCGGTGCTGCCTGTCAGTTAAATCCAGAGAAGGCAATCCAGTAATCCTTGGTTTGTTGAAGTTGTTGTAAAAGCGATTTTGCTCGACTCCGATGAGAATCGTGGCTCTGTCTATTTATATAGAACTAGGAGTGACGTAGGCAGGGATTCGCCCCAGAGAATCACGTCTCCGCTTATTATAGTGGTGCGTAACGGTAACATCATACAGAGGAGGGGTGTATGACAGAGAGTGCAGAGGAATCTCCCTTCCGCATCGCCAAATGGAGCTTGGTTCTGAGGGGGCGGACGAGGATGGATCCTGCAGGAGGGAAAGCCCACTTAAAGCCAGAGAGATGGGCTGTAAATATTTAATATTTTAATAAGTGGTGGAGGGATTTCCACAAGATGCAAGATATTCGGGTGTATTAGGCAGCAATGCACAGACCCAATGAGTGCTTTAATGGACATATAATGGCGTGTCTTGGGTACATTGATTATTAGTTCTAGGTTTCATGGGCAATGGAGGTTATTGCTATACACTGATTTATTTCAATGTGAGTGCGTTATTTGTATTCTGAATGCATAACCTAATCTGATTTCAACAATAAAGGCACATTAACATGCAGAATACGCGTCATGGATTTGATATAGTCTAAGGCAGTCCTTAGCGGGCATCATCGGTGAATCCACCGTAGTTCGTTTATTTAAAATAAATACTGTATATCTCAAATTTGACAGAGAAGAGGTTATTCAAAATTCTAAACGCGATGGCATTCATTTGTCATCCATCATATCTTTCCAGCCACAACATTGCTGTCTGGATGACAGACTGAATGGAACCTTGCGATAAAATACCACCATTTGATTTTTTTTCTTCTCTGTTAGGGTTTCCAGATCAGCGCTTCAGTTGATTAATGCAAATAATACTTTTACTTCAAGATAGTTGGTTTATAGGCTAAACACTATCAGGGACATACAGTATGTCTATATACGGTTCTAATGTAGATCATTCCGGTCACTTCTAAGTTTTGCTTCGATGCGTTTTTATGATGTAGCTACCATATTTCACATACAGGTATAGTCTAACACACATGCTAAGAGACCTACAAAACTCAACGAGATTTCCAGTGTACGTCATATGATTGATGTGTTGCTGCCCCCTTGTGACTTTACTTCTTTGCTCACTGTCAACCGTTAAAATTCACTGCTTATGTGCGTGTATGGCCAACATTTTAATATATGTATTGCTGTGAAATGTGCATGAATAGAATAATATTGAAAAATAAAAATAGCTGTGACATTGCTGCTACATGGATTGGTTATTGCATCTGGCTCTAAACATCTTAGAAACATTTTAATACTGTGTCTGATTATTTTGGAAGGCATCACCAGTTTAACTGTAAGTAACCTTGAAGTTATTTTTGACCAGGACTTGTCCCATAACCCACTCATTAAAACAAGTATTTAGGACAGCCTCTTTCCACTTGCACAATATAATAAAAATTAGAAACATCCCGTCTCAAATAGATGCTGGAAAACTAGTCAATAGACTGGGCTACTATAATGGTGTATTGCTGCAGTGTAAGTACTGAGAGAAAGTAAAACATGAGGTGGTAAAAGTTCACGTTGAAGTGACAAATAACACCATTTTGCATATTATAACAATCATATCGTTTTCTGTCAGAAATCGTCTGTGTTTAAAATTTGGCTGTAGAGCATATGACACCTGCTCATTGCTGTCACGTCACTGTGATCTCGAACCATGTTGCGCTACACAGATGAAGTGAACCAGCTTTGCAAGACAGAAAAACTGAGTTTAAGATGAGGGAACTTCGGTAACCTTAAATCCACTTTTAATCATATCAATGTATTCCATCTACCTCTAGGTGGTAGTAAATCACAAGCAGCTTCCTGTGTGAATCTACAAGTGACGAATACATTTACTTTGCAAAAGGACAGAGGGAGAAGTGCACATAATCGGTGTTTATGATTGATTTCGTCTGAGACAATCTGAACATCACGCTATTCTCTATGGACTGGGTGTTAGTTCCGTTCTGCTGCAGGACACCGGAAGTCGACCATTTAAACGTGTCAATGCGCATGTGCACGTCTCCCGTGTCTTCGACCTCTACCACGCAGCAGTAGGAACTGATCTCCTCTGTCCAACACCGTGTGTGAGTCTTTGTGTAACCGAGACGTTTTTTGTCTAATATGATCACTGCATTGCTCTGCTTTATCTGCTTGCTCCCTCTTAGCGTTGTCGCTGGGTTTGCAGCTGATTCTGACCTTAAATGCGTTTGTTTCTGTTTGTGTGTCCGCCTAACTTAGCATGGTGCCACTAAGCTAGTTACCCACAGGTTAATCCGACTGCTCACTTCTGTGTTTTGCGTGTTTTTCTCCGTGTAGACAGCAGACCTTGAACCATCTACAGCTCCAGTGTTTGACCTGACCTGTGTTGTCCCACCGTGATGTACGCCTGTGCTAAGTTCGTGTCCACGCCCTCTCTGGTGAGTGTGCATGGGTGATCGGATACTTGGTCAGAGTGTGCAACTCCTATGTAAGTGTGTCTGCAGGAAGGTGACTGTTGTGAGGAAGCCTGCTCTCAATGGCGCTCAAAGTCAGCTGGAGTGTCCACCTGCAGAGCCGTGGGCAAATCTCAGTCTCTCCACTGCTGCCTCTTGAACAGCTTATACACTGTTTGAAAGTTAACATCGCCCAGAGTCTTCCCCATTCTTCTGAGTTCATAAATATAAATAAGTTTAAAACTGAAAACTTCTCAATTATGTAATTGCATAAATAATCACATTAATAGACATTTTTCCTGTCAAATACCACGATTACTACTACAGCTTGTAAATATTTGTTTTGTCTAAAGTATTGGATTGAAATGATTACAACATTCTACATACAAGCAGCAAATCCGAACATTAAATAAGCTGGAACCGTGAACTGGAGCCACTGAAAATGGCAGAATAGTTTTCCTTCCTTTGTGGCATTCAACTCCTTGTTACACTTTGAAATGTAATGAAGGAAAAAGGTCCAACAATTTTCAAATAAAAGTAAACGTGTATTTAATTGTAGTACAGATGTCTGTGTAATATGTCGTTAGATCACCAAAGCACAGCTGTCTTTCGTATGTGTATGAGTTGGTGGGTGATATATATTGCTTTATTAATTTTTTATGCAGGTCCGTGTTGGATCCCGGGCACTGTGCAGACCACTCTCAGCAGCAGCAGTGTCTGATGCGAGGAAAGCAGAGGTGAGCAGCATTCTTTGCTGGAGGTTTATTATTACTATTATCATTATTGTCATTGAATATTCACAAAGGAGTGGCACTCTGAAGCTATCACAGCCCCATTTAGCTCCTCTGCACATTGCCATGTTCACACCTACACATGGACGAATAAAAACCCCTTGATGTTAAGGCAAGTTAATATAACAGTATTGTAGTATTTTTCAGACTTTCTAATTCACTTCAAATACCTTTAATGTAATAATGCAGCTAATTTAAATTGCCTGTACTGTTGTGCTTTATGACAACCTCTTTATCTTTTCATATTTCAGACCCTCCTGGCCCCACAGACTATCGCACCATTCCAGCAGCAGCTGGCTGTGCGAAGTTTTCAGACCAGCGCCGTGAGCCGTGACATCGACACTGCTGCTAAGTTCATTGGCGCAGGAGCTGCCACTGTGGGAGTGGCTGGCTCTGGAGCTGGAATTGGGACAGTGTTCGGCAGCCTTATTATTGGATATGCCAGGTACATTAAAAACGTCTTCTTTAAATCTCCAGTATAAGCAAGTCCCAGTGTCATAACATCTTTATGATCCTTTTTTTTTTACTATTGTCAAATTATTGTTGTTTTACGCTTGTTATGATAAATAATAGTTTTCATTTTGTTTTTGTTTTACCTAGTTTTATTAAATGTGGAGGCATACATGAATCCAGATTCCATCTTTATGTTCAAGAAATATCTCAAATTAGAACTTTGGACAGGAATAAAGTCTAAACGCAATTTGCACTTCAACTCGTGTTGGCTGACTCTCTCTTTCTCAACAGGAACCCCTCGCTGAAGCAGCAGCTTTTCTCTTACGCCATCTTGGGCTTTGCTTTGTCTGAAGCTATGGGTCTATTCTGTCTGATGGTTGCATTCCTAATCCTGTTTGCCATGTAAACTGTGTGGCATTTGCGATAAAGCGATACACATCACAACCGCTAGAATCATAGGTTTGATACAATGATCTCAGACTGTCATTTTGCTTATTCCAACTCATTAGTTTCTTAATAGCTTGTGAACCCAGTGACTTATGGAACTCTGGCAAACACAAATCATTTTAAATGAGGGGTTTTGTCAATATGTTGTAAAAATGTCAAATGTCTTTGTTAACAAACATGCAACCAATAACAGAAGTAAAACATTTAATCCAACAAGTGTGTGGGTATATTTGTGTGGATGTTTTATATAACAGACAAATACATTCAAGTCTAGCAAAGGTAACTGGCCTATATAAATTGGACACATACAATACATCTTTACAGCTAATTGAGTAATAAAAAAAACACTCAACACTCAACACCTGAATGATCTCTCTACATTAGTAGGCACTAGAAACTCATCGACATTTCTCAAATTTAAATGGTTATAGATTAACTAACATTTAAAGTTAAATTTAAATTGTACACAACTAATAATAAGACACCGTGGTTAGCCCCTTCAGGACCCCAGTGTTATGTTAATCTAAACATGACTTATTTATGTTTTTTTTAGAGTTGCAGCATTTATTCTGGTTGACAAAAATGAATGCATGCTGAATAATGAAGACTGGTTTATTGACTGGGAAAAGCAAAGCATGCACTATGTAGGGGACATAATTTGCCCAGGATTACTTGTTATTTGGAATTGCATAATTTAGTTGATTACTTATTGGTAAGAGCTGTGTACATTTGAATTGTAATATCAGCTATGGTTTAAACCTGGTTTTTACACCTCATTGCCTTAGTTTGCATCAAAAATCATGGATTATTTGGTGAACTTTCTGATGGAAAGGTTATTGTAGAGTTAGCCACTAACCAACAAAAATATTAGTAAATGGACAATGAACCCAACAAAAAATAGAGTAGTTTGTTCCATTTCAGTAACCAGTGAATTGGTCATTAAAAAAATACGTTGCCTACAAACATGTGTATTGAAATGTTATGTGGACAAATTAGAACTGACTTATTTTTTAACATTTTTGCAAATAGATACTAAGACACAAATTATAGTAATTCTACAAACTGTTCCAGGTATCGGTGAAAAGGTTCAGATGTTCACTATCACCTCCCGTCACTTACGCTTCAGCATATTTCAATGGGTTTTCAAGCGGAACTAACGCGCAGTACAAGTTGCGATCGGAAGAATTAAAGGAACGTACTCGTCACTGCGCATCGTCAATTCGGGTTGTGTTTTATGAAAGTGATTTAACGACAATTACAAATAATCGAGACATTTCAGTGATGCAGTAGAACACATAACTCGGCATCTAAATAGATGTTTACCCTGCACCGGGTTTCCTGCGCATGGAGGGTCATTTACTTGAAAGCTGCTGAAAAGTCATGGTGCCTTGGGTCGTTTCCCTGCTCTCACACGGCTTCCGACGTTTTACAACCAGACAAACAAAAAGGATCCACGGTACGGAAAACAATGGCATGCTGTCTGTGTATTACATGGCCTCTTTTACTGGTTTTACAAAAGGGTTAATTTCTTCTATTTATTCTACCGTGTTCAGTCATAGCTCATACCATGCAGCTCGCCCTTTGTACACCAGAGGGTGCAGTGTGGACCACTTTAGAAGGAGGGTCGTTTTATGGGAGATATGTTGTGGAGATAAACAAATCCTCAGCTGACGGAGAAAAGGTTTATCACCTGATTAATTTGAATGATATACACTTGACAAACCCTTTATGAGGAACATCTAAATATTACAACGAGGGACCTCGTTCTCTTGGCATAGAGCCATTTGGATGTTGCTAGTGTTAATTTGAGGCTCTACCCAGTGTTAAAATGATTACATTATATAATATCTGTAGTTTTGAAAGCTGCACATTCATGATTTTCTTTCTGAGATGGTTGTACAGAGTGGTCATCTGAGTTACCACTTTGACTTCTCCCATCAACAAGGTGTTGAACAGAATCACTGTTTGTTGTTTCTCAGTAAACATTAGAGAGTGTTGTGCTACCACAACCAGAAGACCCGAGAGTTCTAGAGTGTGTATACTTTAAACACAGATCTAATTATTGAGTAGGACCAACACCATAAGGGGGTTAAAAATCAATACATTAACTTCTATCTAATTGATTCATGTTATGGATTTACTGTACTTTTTTCTTCCCCACAATCTGTTTGTAACAGGTAATCAAAAGACAAAAAAAAGAAAGATCTCCATGTAAACCAGTACTGGACCTCTTTGACCAGCAGTACAGTGAGGAACTTGGTAATGTGTGGACATCTGCGAGGTAAATGTAGTCTAGACAATTTTAGCAGATTATACACTGATTGTGTTTGTAACCGCCTTCTATTGATATTGCTTTTCTGCTGCAGATCAGTGTTTTTGGAGCCTCAATCCTGGCAATATGGGGTCATGCTTAACCGCTTCACTGCTGTGACAGATGTCACAAAGATTCTCCAGTCCCAGGGTTTTTCCAGGTTCCTGCCGCAAACACAAGCCATCTCAGCAGTGCCCCCTTCTAAGTACCAGACAGGAAAAGACTCTGTGTTGCAAAGTCACTGCCTCTACATTTGCCCCCCTGATGACTCCCGTCTTCAATGTGACAGCACCTCACATGCGCTCAGTCAGGATCAGCTTCAATCAGAGCCATTACTCAGTTTTCCCCGACCTTCCCTACAGTGTTATATCCACCCATACCCGCTGCGATTTCCCTCTCAGGCTCACAGGCCGGGACAGCTGAAGCAGTATTACCTCCTGAATGCAGCCTCCCTGCTCCCAGTGCTGGCTTTGCAGGTCAGAGATGGGGAGAAGGTCTTGGATCTTTGCGCTGCCCCTGGGGGCAAAGCCTTAGCTTTGATGCAGTGTGCCAACCTAGGTAAAATAATAATAAGATTTTTTTAAGATTTATAAAATGCCTGCAATCAGGGTCACAATTGTGTGTGAGCACAATTTTTAAAACAAAGACAATAAATATTTGTTAATTTCCTAAACTCGAAATGTTTTAAGTTTAAGATTTTTTTAAAGTCTGCTGTGAATATTGATGATTGATATTAAGTGATGCGTTCTGTTATGTTATGTTCCAGACCAACTCTGCTGCAATGAACCAGATCCTCATAGACGGGAATGGCTGGCCAAAACTCTTGAGTCTTTTCTGCCTCACCCACTTAAAAGCAAGGTGATCGTGTCTGCACATGATGGGCGATGTGCTGGCCAGAGTGAAGCTGTAAAATATGACAAGGTGAGCAAAGAAAAAATCATGTTTATAGGAGCTGGTGATGTGGAAATCCAGCTGAGAAGCAGAATATTGTTCATTCACAATAAGAACTCGCGAAGAGAGAGAGATAAATGGTTGGGAAGAGTCAAAATCACTGATAATAGAAAAAACTATTAAAGGAAGGAGTCTGAACAAAGACTGAAAAGCGAGAGAGTGGAACAAATTGACTACACATCCGAACCATATTGTGGCAATTACATGGCTTTGTTGTATTTGCAAAGACGATAGATTTGATGAAAGATTTCAGCTGAGGGGTTTCACTTTCAGAGACAGTTTTTCTGCCGAAGACAAATGTGATTTGGTGAGCCGTGTTATTCGGCACCCTAACTGATCCGATGAATTTGTGCTTTCACGTTTCATGTGCTCTCATGAAAGTTTAACTACAATTATTTCTAGAGACCTGAAGCAGTAAACTTACTTATCTATTAGTTTTCTATCTCCTTCAGACTTAATTTCCCATTTTGACCCTCACTGACCCCATTGCCACTTTGCTCTTGTACTCACGGACTCTTAACTACTCACATGTTTGTCTGACCGACTCTGTTGCAGGTTTTAGTCGATGCTCCATGTTCTAATGACAGGAGCTGGTTGTATTCATGCAGCGGCCAGCGGGGGGAGCAGAGACTGAAGGAGAGAGCGAGACTGCCTGAGCTCCAGGCTCAGCTGCTTCGGTAAGGGCACTGCCCTGTGTTACCCTTGTTGCACACAAACTAATGCAAACGCTATATAGAAAACAATGTAGACTGTGCATCGGTGGAATATCTGTCTACTCTTTACAGGTCTGCGCTGTCAGCGGTGCGTCCAGGGGGCCTGGTGGTCTACTCAACTTGCACACTGTCCAACTCTGAGAACTATGCCGTGGTTGAGAAAGTGCTGAATGACTGTCCTGAGGCAGAACCTGAAGACCTGTGGGAAGAGGTTGCCGCTTCTTTCTCAAAATACTTTGCATTTGCTCCTTCTCACCCTGTTCACGGACAGACCTCTCCCCAAGCTTCCCTGCAGACACAAGGCGGCGCAGTGTCCACTTATCACCACAGACTTGGAATTTTAGTGGTTCCGCAGCCTGGCAAGACCTGGGGACCCATGTTTTTGTCTCGGATTAGAAGAAGGATATAAGGGGTTATCCTCCATGCACAAAAGGTATTTGGATGCAATTTGTAGAACTCAAAGTTTGTGCAACTTTTGAAACCGTTGGAGCTTGTAGTAGTATCTAGTAGAAACTGTGAACCTTACCAATTCACAATTAAACATGTCAGTACTTGGTACCCAGTATGAAAATAGGTCATGCTACAACAGGTTTTAATGTTGAGAGCAGCTGCCTTTTATGTGTGTCATGGAATTGTATGTTCTATAGCAGGGATGGGAAACTTTGAGGATAGGGAAGTTCACAAGTAATGTGCCCTCACTATTCGAGGGCCACATTGTGACCATGCAGTAGGATGCTATGACCCTATCATTTAATTGCCCAACTATAGCAACTCATTTAATGGAAATAATGAAATGCAGTATATACAGGCAATCAACGTTTATTATACCAAATGTCTTACTTGATTACAACTGTGAAACCAATAATTAATAGATTTTTGGCAATTGACAAAGTGAGGGCGGGGGCTGCGTGCGTCCCAGGGGCCGCCACGTGCAAGGGTCTGCATCAGAAATGGATCTTAGACAACATGTATTCATATATAGAGAGTAAATTCAATCTTTCTAATAACAATGAATCAAGTGACATGATGAGCATAATGTAAGATCATCAAAATAGCTAATGAAAGCAATTCAGCTGAAGCGAGTCATCAATGCACTCTGGCTGATTGTTGGGCTGCCTTGCTGCAACATTACTCGTCTCATGTTGTCATAGTAAATGTTGGCCTCTTCTTCAACAAGCGGTCCACATTTTTAATTTTTAATGGTGATAATATGTCCCGCTCTGCAGTCTGCCAAGATAACCGTTTCTATTTATTATGTATTGTTCAGTAAATTAACTGTAGAATTCTGGTGACATCGACTGCATTGATAAGTGCATTCCATACACACTGTGTCCACGTGGAATATTAAAGCACTTTGAGACTGCAATATCCTATAATGTAAGATTGTATTGTTGAATCTAATGGAGTTAAAGAATAAGGGATAACATGAGAATTGTCACCAGAGAGGCTCATATTAGATTCTCCGTCTTGCAACACTTTATCGATGTAAATGAGGTTATATTCATTCCACTTGATCACTTCATGATCGACTTGACTTCAAGTCACTGCTGATTTTTTTTTTTTTACAGTTCCTATCTAATCCCCCCCTGAATAATGCTTATTTGTTAAATGCTCCAACTCCACTGTGAATGTTTACCGACTCAACCCACTCAACAGTAACTAAAAAGTTTCCTGTCTGAGTTATCAGTTTAATCACCACGAGTTGCGAGAGCAATAGAACAAGAGCGATAGAACGATTGAATTAACACACGCACCCTCTGTCGGCGGTGACTGTGTCTTTCTTCATTCCTGGCAGTTAGTTGCATTGTCCAATTATGAGTTAACTCCGGCCATGAGTCTCACCTGAAGCATTCAGCTGTACAGCTGTCATCGTACCGCGGTTCAGTGTGACTGAGAAGCCGTATTCTCTCATGGTGGCTCGTTACCTGGGTGGTCACGCCTGAGTGAAGAGTAGATGCTGTTTCATCACAGTGTTGTAGCTTTTCATCAGGCTTTGATTGCTCAGAGCAGGGGCTGAAAGGGTTTTGGGAGCAACTACAGACATAGCACGCAAGAGTTTGGGTGCCATATGTTCACCTTTTGAACACAACAGACTGTCAAAGTATGCCATTGGAGAGACATAAAACCCTTGTTTTTCTCCAGATATATACTGTGTATATATATATGGCTGGAAGTTCTGAGCGAGCCAAAGACACGGTGTCACAGATATGATTGCTGAAATAGGAAAGCTACTAGAGCCTTGCACCACTTTTCCCTCCAACCGCTCCGTGTGGCCATAGACACCAGCGTTATTTGGTGCATTTATATGGCTATTTTTATTGGCTGTCCTACTTTTGCTCCACTTCTGCGTGTCTCTGAAAAGTCGCTCCAGTCTCGGATACAACCGAAGCATTACACCGCTACAGCATCAACCCAGCGGAATGGTAGCGAGGTGTGAAGATGACGTCGGGGCTCCACTGGGGACAACCATGTTGCTGACCTTTGTGTGAACTCTGGTTTGTTGATGTTCCCCCTATTGCGGTGCTTCCTCAGGGGGAGAATGGCTAAGCAGATTTCCCCCCACTTCAAAGGGAGAGAATGTAGGCCTGCTTTGCATAATCAGGTGGAGAACAGCTTTTTGCCAGAGAGGCAGGAATTAATTTGTGGCACCGCCAGATGCAATCATTAAAACGCTAGTCATTGACAATCAGGGAGAGGAGGAAGGAATAGTAGAGGTGGAATTGTAAAACGGGATAGAAAAAAAAACAAGGGTAAAACCTGAGCTTAACGGAGTGTCCCTTATTTCTATAGCTCTCATTCCAATCTTGTTTTTACTTTGTTAGTGGTTTAAATTAAGTAATTATCAAGTAATAATACATGATATATATTCATACACATATATCTATATACTGTATGTATCATGTGTGTAGTACTGTAGCTTCAAAGCTCCATTGACCACGATGTTTGGTTCACTCTCCCTGCACCTGTGAACACAAGCTTGGACACCCACTTATCCTTTTGGGTTAACGTACTAAATGAAGTTACCCACAAACATTGCATTAAGGCAAGTCTTATGAGGTACACAATGTGTAGAGCATCACTACCTTAAAACGATTGTATTCCGTTTTTGTGCTGCTAACACCCAATCATATTTTCTGTCACCATCTGTCTAATATTTGGTGGTTTCTGAAAAATGTTTTGACTTAAAGCATTGGACAGTGAGTGTGTGACAGTTAACAAGTGGATCTATAGATGTGATGCCTTTTGGGGTATCTATCATTCATTTGAAATGTCATCATTTGTCAATATTCCATCAGTGGATGTGAGAGTCCAGGATTGCTGCTCCTGATTGATCGTGACACGACTAATCTCTAAGGGGAAAAAGTCTTCAAAGAATGAGTTTCTTACAGAGACCGAGGCACATTGTCCATGTCCACACAAAACCCAATGGGATTGGTTAATTTGGACTTAAAATAATAATCATGTTGTATTATTGAGCACACGAATAAGGACACGCCTAATGAATAATTATGATTCCTGAAAGAGAAATGAACAATAATTGACATACATTATGTCTCAAGTCCTTGTGTGGCCACTTCTGGTAAGACAAAGGCAAGAAGAACAGGTACAGTTGTTTGTTGTGATGTCCAAATGAAATGCACCAAAAATAATGAAGGGGATTTACTTGCAGCCGGGCTAGATACAGGATAACATAAGATCAGCTAAAGGAACACAGAAATGGTCATCCTTTCATCCATTACTTTATATCACACACAGAGATTTAAAATGCAAGAAGAGAATTAAAATAAGTTAACATTTTTTTTCTTTGTTGGTTTTTTTCAGATTCAGCAGAGGGTGGTGGGCCGGATCTTCCCGTGTGATTTCAACCAAATACTAAAAAGGAAGTGAGGGGAATTAAGATTTCATTCAAATGTAACAGGTAAAAGCAAGCAGCAGTAAAGTGGGCAAGACGTATGTCATTTGAGGATATGAGTTTCCAACTTTTCCAACTGCCTTATTACTGAAAGCAATGCTTGTGAAAAAAACGTGATGCAAGTTAAAGGTGTGCCATCGACAAAAGTGCTCTATCCATGCCGGATTCTGCTTCTTTGACAATGCATGATCAATAAATTCTGCAGGTGAAGCTCAGCTTCGTGGACTCGAGCCTCATTATCAATTTCAGAGAATCCCTCTCTCATTCTCATACTTTCAATATTCACCAGCTGTAATTCCTAGGCTGGATTTCTGATCCTACCTAAGTGAACACACGCACAGCATCTGTGTGGTGACACCTATTTGACCCCCGCATGGAACCCTGCAAGTGCACATGCCCTAGAATAAAATGCTCATCGTGAACCCGGGTAGAATTGAGTCATCTCGGCTTTGCTTTACTTCTGTTGAACTTCTAGACTTCAAACCTTGCTGGAGTGGACACTCCCAGAGTGGAGGAAAAGCATGAATAATAGATTCTCCATCCATAGGAAAAAGGGGGGAATGGAAGGCAGAGGTATGAGGGGGGCTGATTCAAACTGATAGGTTTCATACCCATATTTTCAGGTTAAAAGGTCATAAAACTGTGGATGTTATTCAAATCAGTGACACTTCGTCAAATTAAGAACATATTTGCTGGCAATGCTGGAGCACCCCTGGAGCCGACGTTTAAAATCATTAGATGGTATATTCAATAGTCTATTCATCAAATTGTATGCAAGCACTTAAGCACTTACATATCATATATTTATTATTCATACCCAGGCAGTCATTGTGGAACGTGTGCAGCGGTAAAGTGGTACAGGAGGCCCCTTCTCTCCTTTCTTCAATTTCACACCCCCTGTTTTTGTTACTAAAATATACAAACATTTAGTATTTACATGGAAGTTTACATGCGGTACTTAAAAACAAAAGAGCCCACCACAACTTGTGGTACCACTGTTCTGTTGTTGCTTATAAATGAGTCATTGGTGCAAAAGGGGGTGTTGCATCATTCCTCCATGAGAACATGTTCACTGCAGGTTTTATTCTATTCGGCATGACTCGTTAGTCATTGTGCTGACCGGACAAGTGCACCGCCGGCCTTGTTTCAAAGGGGTTTCACAAGGCATACAGAGGGTGACACTGAGGCCAATGCAGTGCATAATCTTAGGTCAGCAACAAGGGAGGTGCTGGAACGGAAATGTCTTCTATTTATCCTCCTTGTCAATTTTTTTTTTTTTACCTGCCTCCCTGTCCATTCCTTGCTTTCAGAACTTACTTTTCTCTCTGTCTCCTTGTCGCTGAATGGCTTTTTTTTCTCTGCCTTCCTCTGTGCCTATGTATTTTTCTCTACCCTCCTCCTCTCTCTGTCAGAGGTAGCCTTTGATCTTGCCAGTCCTTGCACAGAGGTAGACAGTGATGCTGTATGAATTGTGTCTGCCTGTTAATGCCTTAACTTTTGCTCTGCCTTTTGCGGGAGGTCCACGGAGGAGGTCATCATTTCCCCATGCCACCCAATCTAATGTCCGGCACTGGACAAGCCTTAATCACCAGCAGGCATGTGTGTGCAAGTGAGGGTATAAAAAAAAGCGGATTCAGCTGAGGTGAGTAGCTGGTTTGAAATGAATGTATAAACCGAAAAAAAAAAAAATAGGGTCACAGCAATAACACTGACAAACCAACCTATAACCTGCTGTTAGTTAAAATGCAACACGAATCTCGCGCAATTAATCATATCGTGGCATAAGATAGATAAACAGGATTTGAAATGATTTCACACGAAAATGAAAAAAACATCAAGGGACAAAATGAAAAATTCACACAATAAGTTTATCACCGAGGCCATCTAATTACTGCATTCAATAAATGAACCCATAAGGTGAAAACATGAAACGTGGTAATATTTTTCTTTTAAACGTAATCTAATGGGCTCCACTGTGTTCATATGTATTTATAATTGTTTATTTATAATAGCAATAGGCAGCTTTGTTAGTCAACTACAACCATAAGAGATTAAAACAATAAAAAGGCAAGTTGCTGTAAGTGACAATTGTGCCCACAATGTTGGACACATTCACGGATCATTTATAATCTGTAGATTTGTAAATTTGTAAAGAACCTGTAAATGTTTTTGCTAATAAAGGCATATTTCCTGTACTGTGAGCCAGTCAAATGTCACTCATTCTTCCCTCTCCTCTGTGCTTCTCTCTTTCTCCCTGTTCAGTCTATTCACCTGTCTGGAGAGATGGTTCAATTACCTATCGTCACACTGAGGCTTCAAACGTGAACAAAATGAAATGGGGGTTTCTTAACTTCGCCCCAGCAGGGAACTGTGACGGTGGTACCAGGGGGTTTTTCGGGAGTTGGAACTGAATTTTGGATCGATTCAGTGTACTCTGTGCTTAACGACAGAGCAGGGTAAAATCTCGGTAATGAATGATGAATGTATGAGGGGAATCAATTAGGCATGGACTCTGCTTGCGTGTGGAAACTGATATGAAGAATGCAATACCATCCTGTCTGGGTTTTATATTAAATATCTTATCGTGTGTCTCCAACAGTATTAAATGATGGAAAGTAATTTATCCCAAGCTTTCCAGTCATCTATTTTCCAACTGCACACCCTTCTTCTACGCCCCCCTCTAAGCCTCCCGGCGTCCGAAGCTCCTCTTTCTCCCCTCCCTTAATCCTCCCTTTCCGTAAGTGCTAGCTCCCAGTCTTGCGCCTCAGGGATCCACACAACCTGATTGTGTTTTGATGTTCTTGTGAAACTTACAAGTGCACTCAGCACCCAAGACCCATAACATACATTTTCAAGAGCATTCACCCAGAGGAAAAGCAGCAGAGGGGAAAGAAAGAGCGTACACTATTACCATTGTCAATACAGTGTACACACTCACGCACATTTCGGAAGATTTTTGACCTTTCTGACATTCTTGGCTTTTTCGGACATTTTCCGACCGTACCCAGATCTCCCCACTTTTAAATCACTGACAAAAATGCACCTGTTATAATTGCTTTTAATGTTTGACTGCTTTTATCCTGATTTTATGTATTACTCTTCAACTTGTTTTAATTGTCAATTGCTTTCAAAATGTGTATTTCATTCCTTTAAAGTGTCTTTGAGCATACTGAAAAGCGCTAAACAAAATAAATATATTATTACTATTATAATGACTATGACGTGTTTTTTTTTCCACTTTTTTTTAAACCTGTTTCATATATTTGCGAAACTTTTATACGCTTTTGAAATGTTTTCACATTCTTGACATTTTCAGAGAACATACTATCAAGTTTTGGGGCAAATATTGGACAGCATACTATACTATGATGTTTTTCACTTTCTTCCCTTTTTTTCAGATCCACCATATATTTGCGCATTTTTGCAGTGCTTTTTGAGATTCTGACAGTTTTTGACTTTTTTACTTTTTTGACTATATGTTATGCTATGACATTTTTTGTCACATTATTACGACATGCTATACTGTGACGTTTTTCACTTTATTTCACCTGTAGCACGTTTTTTCGCATTCCCAACGTTTCTATGCAAGTTTCAAGGGTTTTTATGTTTTTTTAATTCTTTGAAATTTTTGGACGACATGTTATACTATGAAGTTTTTTGTCACATTTTTACGCCATGTTATACTATGACATTTTTCTCTTTTTTTCACTTCTACCATGTAGAATGCAAACATTTATATACAAGTTTAAGGTGTTTTACATTTTTTTTTATATTTTGACACTTTTGGACGACATACTATGCTATGATGTTTTTGTCAAATTTTGGATGAATTACTATACTATGACGTATTTGTCAAATTTTGACGACATGTTATACTCTGACGTTTTTTGTCAAATTTTGACTCCATATTATACTGACGTTTTTTCGTTTATTTCACCTGTACCACGTTTTTTTGCATTCTCAACATTTCTATGCAAGTTTCAACTGTTTTGGATATTTTTGGACGACATTCTATGACGTTTTTTGACTCCATATTATACAATGACGTTTTTCAATTTTTCACTTTTTTTCACCTCTACCATTTTTTTTTCGCATCGCCGTCGTTTTCCCTGCAAGTTTCAAGTGTTTCTATTTTTTTTATTTTTAGAATTTTTTGCACGACATATTATACTATGAAGTTTTTTGTCAAGTTTTGACTCCATATTATAATATGAGGTATTTCACTATATTTCACCTCTACCACATTTTTTTTGCATTCCCAACGTTTCTATGCAAGTTTCAAGTGTTTTTACATTTTTTGAATGTTTGGAAATTTTTGGACGACATACTATACTATGACATTTTTTATCAAATTTTGACGACATGCTATATCATGATATTTTTCACTTTTTTTCACCTCTACCAAGTATTTTCGCATCACCGACGTTTCTATGCAAGTTTCAAGGGTTTTAAAATGTTTGAAATTTTTGGAATTTTTTGGACGACATGCTATACTATGACGTTTTTCATTTTATATCACCTGTACCACGTTTTTTCGAATCACCAACGTTTCAATGCAAGTTTCAAATGTTTTTGAATTTTTTTAATTATTTGAAATTTTTGGACGACATACTATACTATGATGTTTTTTGTCAAATTTTGACTCCATATTATACTATGACGTTTTTAATTTTATTTCACCTGTAACATGTTTTTTCACATTCCCAACGTTTATATGCAAGTTTCAAGTGTTTTAAATTTTTTTGAATTTTTTGAATTTTTTGGACGCCATACTATACTATGACGTTTTTATCAAATTATGAAGACATGTTATATCATGACATTTTTCACTTTTTTTTCACCTCTACCATGTTTTTTCACATTGCTAACGTATCTATGCAAGTTTCAAGGGTTTTTAAATGTTTTGAATTCTTTGACATTTTTGGACGACATACTATACTATGATGTTTTTTGTCCAATTTTGACGAAATGTTATACTATGACGTTTTTCCTTTTATATCACCTGTACCACGTTTTTTCGCATCACCAACGTTTCAATGCAAGTTTAAAGTGTTTTTCAATTTTTTTAATTATTAGAAATTTTTGGACGACATACTATACTATGACGTTTTTTATCAAATTATGAAGACATGCTTTATCATGACATTTTTCACTTTTTTTCACCTCTACCACATTTCTTGCATTCTCAACATTTCTATTCAAGTTTCAAGTGTTTTAAATTTTTTTGAATTCTTTGAAGTTTTTGGACGACATACTATACTGTGATGTTTTTTGTCAAATTTTGACGACATGTTATACTATGACGTTTTTCACTTTATTTCACCTGTACCACATTTTTTTGCATTCTCAACATTTCTATGCAAGTTTCAAGTGTTTTAAAAAAAAAAAATCCTTTTGACATTTTTGGATATTTTTGGACGACATACTATACTATGACGTTTTTGTCAAATTTTGGATGAATTACTATACTATGACGTTTTTCAAATTTTCACATCTACCATGTTTTTTTTTTCGCATTTCCGTATTTTTTTATGCAAGTTTCAAGTGTTTTAAAATGTTTTGAATTATTTGAAATTTTTAGACGACATACTATACTATGACGTTTTTCAATTTTTCACTTTTATTTCACCTCTACCATGTTTTTTTTACATTCCCAACGTTTCTATGCAAGTTTCAAGTTTTTATTTTTATTTTTTTATTTTATTTTTTTTTTATGAAATTTTTGCACGACATACTATATTATGACATTTTTATCAAATTTTGACATTTTTGGATATTTTTGGACGACATACTATACTATGACGTTTTTGTCAAATTTTGGATGAATTACTATACTATGACGTTTTTCAAATTTTCACATCTACCATGTTTGTTTTTTTCGCATTCCCAACGTTTCAATGCAAGTTTCAAGTGTTTTTGAAAATTTTTGAATTCTTTGAAATTTTTTGACGACATACTATTCTATGACGTTTTTCAATTTTTCACTTTCATTTCACCTCTACCATGTTTTTTTCGCATCGTCGTCAATTTCTATGCAGGTTTCAAATGTTAAAAAAATATATATTTTTGGCATTTTTGGATATTTTTGGACGACATACTATACTATGACGTTTTTGTCAAATTTTGGATGAAATACTATACTATGACGTATTTCAAATTTTCACTTTTTTTCACATCTACCACTTTTTTTCTCGTTTCCGTAATTTTTTATGCAAGTTTCAAGTGTTTTTAAAAATTTGGAAATTTTTGGACGGCATACTATACTATGAGGTTTTTGTCAAATTTTTACTCCATATTATACTATGACGTTTTTCAATTTTTCACTTTTTTTTCCACATCTTCCATATTTTTTTCGCTTTTCCGTCATTTTCTATGCAAGTTTCAAGTGTTTTTAAAATTTTTGAATTCTTAGACATTTTCAGACGACATACTATATTATGACGTTTTTCAATTTTTCATTTTCTGGACGGCATACTATACTACGAGGTTTTTGTCAAATTTTTACTCCATATTATACTATGACGTTTTTCAATTTTTCACTTTTTTTTCCACATCTTCCATATTTTTTTCGCTTTTCCGTCATTTTCTATGCAAGTTTCAAGTGTTTTTAAATTTTTTGAATTCTTAGACATTTTTAGACGACATACTATACTATGACGTTTTTCAATTTTTCACTTTTTTTTCCACATCTTCCATATTTTATTCGCTTTTCCGTCATTTTCTATGCAAGTTTCAAGTGTTTTTAAAATGTTTGAATTCTTAGACATTTTTAGACGACATACTATATTATGACGTTTTTCAATTTTTCACTTTTATTTCACCTCTGCCATGTTTTTTTCGCATCGTCGTCAATTTCTATGCAAGTTTCAAGTGTTTGAATTTTTTTTTCTTTTTGACATTTTTTTTGATATTTTTGGACGACTTACTATACTATGACGTTTTGTCAAATTTTGACTCCATGCTATACTATGACGTTTTTCAAATTTTCACTTTATTTTCACATCTACCATGTTTTTTTCGTATCCCCGTCAATTTCTATGCAAGCTTCAAGTGTTTTAAAATGTTTTGAATTCTTTGAATTCTTTGAATTTTTTGGACGACATACTATACTATGACGTTTTTGTCAAATTTTGGATGAATTACTATACTATGACGTATTTCAAATTTTCACTTTTTTTCACATCTACCATGTTTTTTTTCTCATTTCCGTAATTTTTTATGCAAGTTTCAAGTGTTTTTTAAAAATTTTGAAATTTTTGGACCGCATACTATACTATGAGGTTTTTGTCAAATTTTTACTCCATATTATACTATGACGTTTTTCAATTTTTCACTTTTTTTTCACCTCTGCCATGTTTTTTTCGCATCGTCGTCAATTTCTATGCAAGTTTCAAGTGTTT
>JAFBJU010000199.1:255834-266588 GCA_016785305.1 Colistium nudipinnis
TTTTTTTTTTTTTGGACGACATACTATACTATGACGTTTTTGGTAAAAGTTTGGACGACATACTATGACATACTATGACGTGTTTTCACATTTTTGGATGACATACTTTACTATGACGTTTAGGTAAAATTTTGGACAAAATACTATACTATGACTTTTTGGTAAAATTTTGGATGACATACTATATACTATGACGTCTTGGTCAAATTTTGGTTGACATACTATATACTATGACGTTTTAGTAAAAATTTGGACGACATACTATACATACTACTATACATACTTAAGTTTTTTCACAATTTTGGATGACATACTATAGTATGACATTTTTGGTAAAAAAAAAATTTTTGGACAATGTATTATACTATGAAATGTTTTCACTGCTTTGCTATGTACACTATGAAGTTTTTTCACATTTTGGGGTGAAAAACGATATTAAGACGTTTATGGTAAATTGTTGGAAGACATAATATAGTATGACCTTTTGTTCACATTTTAGACAACATACTACACTGTGACATTTTTTCTCATTTTTGGACGACAAATACCCTATGGTGTTTTTCAGACAAGAAACTACCCTATGAAGCTTTTTGGTCAAATTTTGACGACACACTATTCTATGATGTTTTTAAAAAATTTTGACAAGAAACTACTGATATACCATACTTTGACATACTTTGGACAACATACCATAGTATGAAATGTTTTCACACTTTTGGACGACATACAATACTTTGCCCTTTTCGTAAGAATTTTGGGCAAAGTGCCATTACATTTTTAGACATTTCACATTTTTGGACTACATACTCTCCTGTGACGTTTTTGGTCTAAATTTGGACTACATAATATACTATAAAAAAATTAATCATTTTTTACTTCAAATGTTAAAGCAAACTTTTTTGTCTTAACGATGATTTGCATGTTCTCATCAAAACTCTTACTCTCACCTCTGCTCCCCTGATCCCCTCAAGCAGAATTCATGGATTCTGTTGATTCATGAGTGTGGCACGCCCATTCAGAAAGTGCCTGAGGGGGAAGAAATAAAATCACTGCATGTGATGTTCATTGATGATCTGAAGTCCTGATCAGCTGAGTAACTGAAGGTTGGGACACTCATCTGTTAACCAAACATTGTTCATGGTTGGCTACATGGTCTAACTCCCACTCACCCCAAGCAGGATTTAATCCCTCAGTGCGCACACAGTTTGCTGAACTGGACTGTGGCTTCTCTCTCTGCAGGAAACACACAGCATGTGAGTATCTTCAGGGATAGATACTACTCTTTGTTTATTCAAATGCTGTGAAACTGGTGTATAAAATTGGAGAAACTTAACAGTTTTTTTCTCATAATTATGTAAAGAGCTGTTTTTGATGTTTCATTCTGTAAATATGATCAGTTTACTATTATACACTTTCTAATTGTGATCATTTTAATATCTACATTTGCTGTGCAATCTTTCAAAAAGGTTCAGTAAACGTAGATATTTTTCTCTCATTCTGACTCTGATCTATGCCTCCAGTGTTTCTTTTAACAATAAACAATGCACTGGTCAGATGTTTTCTTAGGTTATGCAATAGTTACCAGAGAAGCAGGTGGTCTTTCACATTCTGGCAAATCTGCCACTTCAGAATTGAGGTTTTCAACATTTAATCTATTGACTTCTAACTGACTGTGTGATATTTTGCACAAAATAAAAAAAATCCATTGCATAGCCTCCAAACACTGAATAGATAATAGCTTAAGACAATAAACATTAACCAAATGTAGCAAGGAGTCACATATTTTTAGGATTGTTGGCAGAGGATGCATCCTCATGGTGACACATTAATGTTGAATAAGCAGAAAACTTGAGGTGAATGTTCAGCTTGAAACCTACAGATACTTTTCTGTGTCTTTTTTATAGAAAGAACAAAAATGTCACTACTCACCCACCTGTTGGCTTGTCTGTTCGGCATGGGCTCCTGGGTGTCCATCAACGGGCTGTGGGTGGAGCTGCCTCTGATGGTCCCCCAGATCCCAGAGGGCTGGTTCCTGCCCTCGTACCTCTCCGTCCTCATCCAAATGGCAAACATTGGGCCCCTCTTTGTCACCGTAATGCATCGCCTCAAGCCTGGAGCTCTAAATGAGGCCGCTGTTATATACGTGATCATCGGCCTGGGTACTGTGGCGAGTTTCCTGCTGGGCTTCTTCTGGAAGGAGACCGTTGTAGTGGCGGGTGTCCCTCGCAGTGTAGCCCTCCTCGCTTTGACTTTCTTTCTCGCTGCTGTTGACTGCACTTCCTCTGTCACCTTCCTGCCCTTCATGATGCGCCTCAAGCCTCAGTATCTAACGACCTACTACATTGGTGAGGGTGTGAGCGGCCTGCTACCTGCCTTAGTAGCTTTGGTACAGGGTGTTGGGGTGGTCCACTGCATAAACAACACACAGTCTGTGAATGACACCCTGAACTCCTCCAATGGCTCTCTGACCTTCGACCTCCACGCCCAGTATCTGCCAGCAAACTTCTCTGCTGAGACCTTCTTCTTCTTCCTGAGTGCCATGATGCTGGTGTGTTTGGGGGCTTTCCTGCTACTGAACCACCACCCGGCTGTGGCCAGGGAACACCCTATTGGCCATTACACGAATGGAGAGAAAGAAAAATCTCAGAAAAACCGGAAGCGAACCGAGCAGAAGCCCATGATGGATATATACACACCTGCTAACACGGAGCGACAAAGCAGCTTTGGCACTGGTGCTTACAGCTGGACCCAGGTGTTTTACATCTTTGGGATCCTGGCCTGGACAAATGCTCTGACCAACGTGGTGCTTCCCTCGGTCCAGTCGTACTCCTGCATGCCATATGGAAACAAAGTCTATCACTTGTCAGCCACCATGGCAGCTGTCTCCAACCCCGTGGCCTGCTTCATCGCCATGTTCCTCCCTATAAGGTCAATGTGCTACACAAATGTATCTTTGACATTTCATCATTCTCTGTCTTAGACCCTTGTTTGACTAAAAGACAAACAGGAAGAAACCTTGATAAGAGATGGATTTGAATAAAATAACATGTAGTATTTATCATTTATACGTTTGTAAAGTGCGCATCAACATTTACTAGAGCCAAACAATAGAAAAGGAGAAAAGAAGCAAAAACTCCAAATTGAGTACATGAAAATAGGGAAATCCTCCCACTAGTTCAGCACTAGGTTATGCCTCACAGGTAATGATAGGCCTTTTAAGGGACGCATTTCTGGAAGTCATAACTGATCAAATTTAGTTACATTAACATTGCAGTGTGTTTTTAAACTTGACCACTTCATTCCCACAGCTCTGCAGGGTTGATATTGTATCAGGCTAAACCCTGGTCATGTGCTGGGAATTTTGGTCGTGCAGCAATAGAACCTGGCAACCAAAATCCAAACAACAATATTGTTATTACTAAAATCGTCTTATAACAGTCGAACACTCGCCCTTGAGTCGATTCCATCATTTGAAATACATATGTATTTAAATAAATCTGTAAAAGAAAAAAAAAAGAAATTTCAATAATAGAGCTTGGCGTAGACAAAATCCAGCTTACTAAACGTGTGTGGTTTCACAGATCTCTGCTGCTGATGGGAGCGCTCACATTGATCGGCAGTGGAGCTGGCGCTTACATAATGGGCATGGCAGTGCTGAGTCCATGTCCACTGCTGGTTGACGGTACAACAGGTGGTGTCATCATTGTGAGTACACACGTGGGCCTCATTTCGTGCTCAAATATCCTGCTTTGTCTTCGTGTTAACCAGTGGGACATCAAATGGCCGTGTGTGAAACATTCGACGACATTCACGCACCCAGTGTGGCGATGTCTGTTTGCCGAGTTTCACGCCTCTCTCTGTCCCGCAGGTGCTGATCTGGATGCTGTTTGTCCTCACTCTGTCCTTCGTGAAGGTGATCATCGGTGTGATCCTTCGTGACCAGGGATACAGCGCCCTCGTGTGGTGTGGAGCAGTAGTGCAGCTGGGCTCTCTGCTTGGAGCCGTGACCATGTTTCCACTGGTGAGCATTTACACCTACTTCTCATCCGGGGACCCGTGTAACACAAAATGTCCCTAAATAGTGAAGACTCGACATAAGTCTGCTTCGAGGCGAATGAATGAGCCATTTGAGTTTTATGGTTTAGTGGTCTTGGCGGGTCTGTGTCTGCAATGAATATAAGCTGTGTAATAAATGCGTGGATAGATCTTTTTGGACATCAGCAGAATCACTTTTTCCATCTCATACCTACTTTCGTAAGATCTCTTGAAAAGTCCATTGAACTCACAACATGGCCGGTCGAGCACTAAAAAATATTACAATAAATGACTAATCAATAAAAAATTACTTTTTACTAAAGATTTGTGAGTAAAATAATTCTGAAAATATATTTTGCTCCATTTACTAACTTGACTGTGTATGTGTGTTTCTTTGCCTTTATTACATGTGAACAGCTTCAACTGTAGGTTTATTTTACTTGTGTCACAGGCCTTTGTTTTTGTTTGGTCATGTATTGAAAGTAACAATAACGGTCATCTACAATGTCTATTTTCTGTGTAACCTGATTATGTCAGGGAATCATGCATATAATGAGCATAGATTTTTAAGAATAAAATGTCAATGATAAATAATAATAAAAACAAATAATGCACGGGTTCTCACAGCAAAAGTCAGTCATTAATTGTTAATGCAAACGTGGATACTTCAACACCACATACAATGAATCAACACACCAAAATCCGTATTTACATTATATTTGAATATGCTACCATAAGATAATAATGCACATCACAGAGGCAGGGCCTTTGAGGCAGAAACATCGTTGGGTTCCTTACATTACACTTTAACACAAACAATTTCTCCTGCAAGTAATTATTGCTACTACTAAAACATTCATTCAACACTCCTACACTAGCTCCAAAGTCTAGATGATTACAGATTGTTGTCCATAATTAAGAATACGGATGAATTCAAGGAAATCTGCAAAACTTCAAAATGTTATTTAGCATCGTCACACTGGTTGCTCCTCTTCAGGTGAGACAGTCGTTTGGCTTTTTCCCCCCACTTGAAGCAGGATAGCTTTTCTTGGCTTGAGAGATAAAACAGTGGAAGCACAACACTTGCAGCAGACAATAAGAGGAAACATACAGGGACAGATATACAGTCTTTGAACCATGGATCTGCAGAAGGGATATTTTGAAACAAAGCCACTGGAATGTAAAAAAATGTTGCAACGCTTGTCGTTGCTTGGATGGCATAGTAGGCTCTCTTCTTAGCAGGATGCAGCTTTTCTCTACTTGGGCTCTTCCTCAGTGTCCTTCCAATACGGAAGTTGGACCGCATCACCATTGAAGTCATGAACAGCAACATACAATATATAAAAGTATTTAACTTATTTTTGTCCACAACTTTGGAAAGCGTGGTACCTAAAACATATCCAAGAGCAAGGCCTACAGAGAGGATCCACACTGTCACAGAACATATCTCGGTGTATCTATATTTTTTTAGCAGAGGGTAAGACATGGGGTGAATCACAGCGACATATCTCTGTATGCAGATAAAAAACAAACTCAATGGCCCTCCAATTTCGGAGCATACCAACCAAAATTGTGACACTTTTTTCTCCAGATGTGGCAGCACAAACATGAAACCGAAATGCATGAGAGATATCCAGTAGTGGAAGTTGTAAAAGATAACTAAATTACAATTGAGTATATCTATGGTCTTATTGGAGGTAAGAATAATCCACAACAGTTTGACAATCACTGGTTGTCCTATGAGAAAAGTAAAGATGTGAAGCAGTGAGAAAAACACCATGTGATTTAGTTTGCAGATCTCGCTGGCATTAGTTGTAATATTCCCGAATGACTCCTCCATCTTACCAGACTGTGGCTGAGTGCTGAAAAAAAGAACATCAGAGAAAAATTGCTGATGTAGATTTGAAAAAAAATCTTTACGATCTTAGTTTCATCTTCCAAGGTGAATACAATTATATCATTTACATAAATACAGAAACACACTCGGTAAAATTCATGAACATTATCTAAACCGCTAAATGTGTAACTTTCTCTATCATCGGTATTATGACAATATATTCGAACTTGACTTTCATTCCATATTCCAATACAAAAACATTGTAAATATTACAAATCAGATCTATACAATTCTTTTAAGTAGATTATATATATATTTTTAGAGATAAATATTTCCTTGTATTAAAATATATGGATTTTCAGTAAAAAAAAAAAAAAATGCCCCAAAAATTAATTGAGTTTTAAACTGAAGAATATATATTTTTTTAATGCTCTTGCCAAAAAAGTATTACCGGTAATATGAAATGGTGAATTGTTAATAAAATCATACAGTAAGACCTTTCGAGCAGAAGTATTGTCTTACCTGCTGTGTTTGGCTGCTACTCTGACGTTACCAAAGAGTTGTCGGCGCAATGATTTAGCTGGAGAGTTATTTACCTAAGATTTCCCTAATAGGTGTGAAACAGGTGCAAGGCGGCCAAGCAAAACCAACAAACTGGAAGTCAAACATGCCCTGATTTTCATAAAAGCCGAGTTGCTGCTGTGACACAATCAAATGTATGAAAAAACACTTCAAGAATCCAGCATTTGTCGCTGCAAGAACTCATTTTAGCATAAAACATATTATCCAGAAGACCACACGGTGTCAGCGTCTACCACACCATCTCATGACGGATTGTGAAATGACATTCAGGATTCAGTTATGTACTTCTTTTATATACGTACATATGTATATAAACGTGCACCTCGGCTCCAAAACTCTTTCTCACCAAAAGATCACACACACACATCATACATGTCTCAAAACAAGCTCATTCATCCGCGACACTGGCAACAAGTTTCACTCACGAAGCAAACACTGTCCCTCTTAGCACGCTGAACTACAAAATACTAAACACGGAGCGCATTACTTTAAAGACATTTAATTTGGAGATGGCTCGGATATTAGACATAACAAACACTTGTAGAGGTCATGACCTGATGTTTTTATTGCGTGTTGCATGTTGATCCTGATGAAAGAAGTTGTTAGTAGAATTTAGAGTAGTAAGTCAGCAGTAGCATTTGTAGCGATGGCCACAGGTTAGCTTAGCTTAGATTACTGGCTTCTGTGAATTTCAGCAAACGTTAGCCCTCTTATCTGTAGATGTTTTTTTTTCTCTAACTTAGACGTCTAATGAAAGCCATTTTCTCAACAGCAGCGGCCACGATGATGAATAACCTATTTTAATGTCACTTGCTTGGAGTATGCTTCCAATCAATCGAAGACACCCGGAAGTGAAGTATTGGTCTGTTGTGGCGGTGTTGTGTTATGTGTCCTTAAGCGTTAAAATGTGGGCGCACTGCATTTGTGTCTGCTGTATAATAGCATATCCAGTTTAATTTGAGAATCTCATCCTGCTTAGTAAACCCAGTTTTTGTCCCCACAAATATACCGCTATAGTCTGGTTATGTCTTAACAGCTGTGACATGTAATTCCTTCACTCCCCGAGCTTGGTTGAAATTTGAAAAATGTTCTGCAAAAGTATAGTGGTGGTACAGTGGTGGACTCTGACTGAGAAAGGAGTTAATGAATTTTTTTTTGTGTGTGTGTGAAGGCAATGAATTTTTTTTTTAGAAAAGTTAGAGTTAGAGTTACAAATTTGCACATAATAAGGAAATGGTGCAGGAGCACTTTTTTTGTTCGTTCTAAAAGCCTGAATCGCAATCACGTTCCTCCTCTAGTTTAATACCTCACAAAGCAGCTATTGACTGATTTTATGTTGTCCACAGTGACACACATACACACACACACACACAGGCTGTACACAACCAAGAGACGAAGGCTTATTTATTGACAAATACACACAATAGATCACGAAGCAGAGTAAAGCATTACATACTAACAATAACCTGCTCCTCAGTAAACATTTCAGTATGGCTTCTGTCATGCCCTTCATCAAAATGGATTAAGAGTCATAAATACATATAAAAGTGGGAACAATAAGCAAATACAATTGAATAAAAGCGCAAATAAATCCGCACATAAACCACAGTATGTACGTAACCATGTAAAATAAGCTTTATGATAAACTTGGATAAACAGGGAAAATGCAAAAGGAATAAATATGAAAATACAAAAATGAAAAGGAAAGAGTTATGAATATATATATATATATATAGATGTGTATAAGAGACAGATATATTATTTGTCATTTCAAAAGCTGCATGCTTTTATGTATTGCTTTTCACTGTTAATAAGTATCCTTTGGATTAGAGACCTTCTCATGTGCAACGCTGATTAGTTACATTGTTTGACAGATTAATGCTACCTGCATGTTGCATAGCTCTAGGGAGTAATAAAAGTCAAACTTGTCAAAACTGAGATGATTGTGTCGTTGATAAAAGGCCAACATGATTTTTTCTGTAGCCAAAAGTTTATTCCAAAGTTCATGTTGCTTTTCAAGTCAGTACACAGTGGATATTGTGTTTATCTAAAAAAAACAACACAAAACAACTCAATGTCTGACAACAAAAAGGTATTTGAGCTGTGCAAGTGCATAAAGGCAGGACAAGTTTTACCATCGCTGTTTGTTGCCTCAATAGAACAACAAGTGATACCACAGCATTAGTGGTCAAGTGCTTATTGTTGGTCGTGAATACAGATCATGTATTCACGTTTATTAATTGTAACTTAATCTGTCCTCTCAAGGCAGGCTAAGCAAATATGATTTAAAGCAAAAGCATGCAGCTTTTGAAATGACAAATAATATATTCTTACATAGAAAAAAAAATGGAATTCACAAGAAATGAAACACCCTTCATCGATGGTAGCTTATGGTGGCTAATGTCAGCTAATGTAAGCAAACTATGGACAGATATTACTGTCTATTGGTGATGCTCGTTTGTTCACCTTATTACCATTCTCTAATTGTGCTAGTGTGCTATCTTTTGCTAGCATTTACCATTAGCCCATAATTGTCACTTGTGGCCACAGTGGCCAATGTTCTGAAAGATACATTATGTTGTTTCATAAAGAATGAATCTTCAATTTTAAACTTGGAGGTTGAACTTGTGACGCCAAACTCAAGCCACATCTCTCCTTTTCCAGTCTAAGGCACTTCTCGGTTAAGTTGACTCTCTGTAAAGCCAGATATGCAAAGTGAAGCAGTACAGACAATGTATATACAAATCACATAGTAACACGTGGGCACTGGATCATATACAAACTGCAGCCAAAAAGACATTTCTTGGTCCTCTAAAAGCATACTTTGTTGTGAGGGCTGGCGACAGCAGGTGTAGTTGCTACATACTCAATTTACATGTCTTAAAAAACAAAGTCAGTCATGTCATTAAATCCTTGGATTATTTCTGCAAAAAGGCATTATATATGGAAAACAAGGCACACGTTGGACCCTGGTCATCTGCACAATACATTTATGTTTTTCCTCCTCGCAATTCCTTTGGTTGTTGGTTGCACGCTGTTGTCCCGAACACGCAAAGCATAGAGTCAACATTGTTTGGCATTTCCCTCTCTTTATCTCCGTATGTTTTTCTTTCCGTCATTTTGATTGACACTGGGAAACTATGCATGGCTGTGGACAGAGATGCTTGACAAGTCGTTCTTAATGATCTCATTGACTGTAAAGCAAAAAGAGAGAAAACACGGTCACCACGCAGCCTGTTACATCTTTGAAATAAACTCCTTACTCAAAGCAGCGTCTCAAACGAAAACACCATAAACGCAGAAGAGATTTTTTCTGTATCTGTATTTTTGCTCTTTGCTTTTTTTTTTACTCTTCTTACTGGTTTGCAGTGGGCAGGATAAAAGGGCAGACTCGGGTGACAGGCATGGTAAACCCTGGACAAGTCAACAAGCTAACACTGGCCTCCTATACAGAGACAATCCATCATTCACAATCACATAAGGCAATAAAACGGCAATTGACTGTTGGCGGAAGCGTAGAGAACACATTGTCCAAACATGGCTGCAATATTTTGTTTAAAGATCTTTTTGTGTTCCAAAATGCAGCTCCCAACTGTGAGTGAAAACAAACAGTGCACTACTGGATCAGGAAACAATGAGCAGAAAGATGAAGCAACACTAATTCTGCGCACGTTCATCGTCACTGATGACCTGACATCAGCTCTTTTGTTCTTCAGTTATTCAAAATATTTTTCTCATGCGACTTCAACGTACCCTTTTCCACAAGTGTTGGTAACATTCTCTGAGCTATATCCGATCTGTTATTCCCCCCTGAGCCAACCTAATCAAATCACATCATATCTGAGGTCCCCAGGCCTTTATCAAGAGAGATGATGCAACCTCCTGCCGTCTCTAAAGGCTCCAGGTGCACTTGTTTATCTGTTTTAATCAGTTAGGTGCTTTGGCCGACAATAACGCTGTGATCCAGGAGCAACTCTACATGCTGACTAAAGGTAAACCAGATACAGATATGCACGCACGCACACGTATGAACTGAAAACATAGTAAAGAACAAGGCTCTCCTGTTTCTCTCTGAGGTGAATTGGAGTGTTTATCACATTGAAGAGTGTCTCCACTTCCTCCCCTCTTTAGTCTGCCGCTCGCTTTTTATTCAGCATCTAGAATCAGGTTCAAGACTGCTGTGATTCCCAGGGAACACCCCTGGGGCCAGCCCGGGGAATCCGAGCCTTTGGGCCGAGGAAGGAATTCCCTCAGATTGACTGGACTGGAAAGGCAGTCTGGAAACCTGCCCCCCCCCCCC
>JAFBJU010000199.1:266923-536037 GCA_016785305.1 Colistium nudipinnis
TACACACACAATGGAAAGGCAACATAACAACAACCTAAACCATTCATTCAGTGCTTCCTCCAGTGAACCAGCATTGGCACTTCCTACCAGAAATACCTCTCGCTTCCTATCACGAAAAGATGAGGGGTTGTACATGCCTCACGACAATTCTATTCACACACATCCCTAATACATCCATGTGGGTGGCTGCCATGGTAAAACATAATGGTGTGTCACCATTACCTTGAGCTCTGAGGAGGAGCTTGAAAAAAGGCACAAACAAAACGTGTGGGTGAAATGATTTGACTGAAGCTTTTTACAGCTGCAGCACAAGCAGTGACAATGCGTGTTGGGCTTGATGATTGACCATTGCTATTAATAAAAATAAAAATATCTCCAGAGAGGTTTGATAACTAAGTTACAGCACTGATCTCACATGAGTGTCACAGAAGCACACGGACACGCTGAACCTATTATGCGACTATGAGGACAGGGTGCGATTCACAGCAAGACCTCTTTGTGAGGCACTTGGAGGATATCCGTCCAGGCCAGTGGCAGTTATATTCAGGTAATGAAAATCAATTCCTCTTTGATCTCATCAAAATTGAAAATACAAACGATTCTGAACAGATTTCAGACCTTCACAGCAATTGCCGCTGTATTAGGGAACAAAAGAACACACAGTACAGTCGTGACAGGATTGTCATCTTGCAGCGCAGACCGTAAAGCTTCCCTCCTGAACTAAAGCGATACTCCACCATCAGGGTCAGTAGTTGCTCGCTTATGGTAACAGTGCGATACAAGTGATGGGAAGTGCAACATGCTTTCTAATGTACCGCATCAGGACAGCACGCTGCCTGCCACATGCCATGCCATGTGAGAGTATGGCCAATATTACCAGAGGACCTACTAGGACAAATAAACCCTCAAACCTCATCTTTTCCCTCCAACAGTGTGTTTTTCAGGCCGTGTCTGAACTGACTGACCTCTGCTCCTCTGTTTTATCTGGCTTTGACCTTCTGCACATCTGGAGGTGGAAGAATATACTGTTTAAGCTCTGACCTCAAATATTTTTATTACACATTTCAACATTTCAAGGCATACTTCAAGCCAGGACCCCAAGAAGATGGTAAGACCTGTCTGGCAACAATCAAAATCACAGATGAATTACGGCGTTCAGATATTTACTGCACGCCACGTGCCTTATGCGGCTGAATTCGCTGCCACCTAATAATGAAATGGGAGATAGATTTTTTTTTCAGAAATGTATACCAAAACAAAAGAAAAAACAGGCAGTAAAGCTTTATCTTTTGTCTCACTGAGGCCACAACCTTTATTGTTTTTGTGTCGGTTGCCATGGCCTACTTTTCACCGTGCTGTCACATTTGATGTGGAGGATCTAATTGAAAAAAAAAAGTCAATCTATTGATCTCTAAGTGAGTGTACAACAAAGTCCTAAAAATAAGGCCAGCACCAGTGTGACATCTGTGTCATGTGGCTGTTTGGCCTCATTGATTTGCATAGAGCGACATTTGAGTGATGGAGAAATAGCACTAACAACATAAACAGGCAGTGGGGTATACCGAACATGATTTATATGAAGTATACCGTATATAGTTGCGGTGTCTGAATTAGCAGTATTATCACAAATCTGTGTATTTGCGGGTTTCATTTTATATTGAGGAAAGAATTTATAATTGTTTTACTTTATACGTAGCACTGAAGGGGAGAGTTTTGGCTTTGAGCCTACACGAGGAGTCCTGTAAGTGATAAGAAAAGGTTTAGTAATATTCCATGACAACTGAGCTAACTCCCTCTGATGAAGAACATCTGATATTAGTGAAAGCACTAGAACATTTTTTAAATGGACCATAAACAGAGTTTTACTCCTTTTTTGTTTCTATTTCTATGAGACGATAACTTAACTTAACTTATACATATAAATATATACTATTTGATGTACCTGAAATTAGATTATTAATAATTGTTTACCTCATGTGTCCTGTGTGTATTACAGTTGCAAATAACACGTTAGATTATCCTTGGAGCTTTGATCCACATTTTATTAAGCACTATGCTGCTAGGGAACAACGTTGTTATTCTGTGTGTCTTACTTTACAGCTGTTTAAGAGCAGGAAGGTGGCATTTGATACAAAGTACTCCAGGAACTGGTTTCCTGCAACATGGAGGTACACAGCAGCAGGAAGGGAGAGATACAGCCCAGCTCTCCAACCAGGAAACCCCCGACACATTAGGAACTACCAAACAATTAGCAGAGGACAGCACTGTTTGTCTCATTAAGGGCCAAAAAGCGTCAACATGATCCAGCCTTTAACACAATACCAGAAAGAAACCGATCTGGCGAGGAGATATTCAACAGCCTCGATGAATAAATCAGCTGAGAGACCAGAACTGAGACAACAAGAAAAAAATAAAAAGGGCCTGGGGGGGCAGAGCACGCCACAAATCCCCCTCCATTTACTGCCACGTCAAGTCCAGGCCACAGGCCACGAGATGTTCTTGGCCCACATTCTGAGGCTCTCGCTGCGTTACTGCAAGTTGGTCCCACTGAGCAGTTCTGTAGTTCACCACAGCCATCGCCTGTCTTTTTTGTTATTTTTTTGTTTAAATTTTTTAACCCGGTATTATTTAAAACAAAACATGACTGAAAAGACAAAACTATCTGGGCCTTGAATAAATAATAATAGCAATAGAGTAGACTTGAGCAAAAACATTACCACAATATCACTGTTCTGATAAACACTAAGCAATCAGAAAAATAGAAAAACCTTTGCTGTAATGCAACCCCCCCCCACAAAAAATTAAGATTATTACAAAATAAACAAGAGTAAAGCTTTGTACTGACATCGAGAGGATGAATATTACGGACGTTGGTGAACCTGTGACGTTTCATCAATATTAATTTTGTCCAAAAAAACTTTGGTTCAGAACCAAAGACCTGTTAATCTAATGACTTCAACATCAGCCTGTTTCGATGTTGAATTAAACACAATCAATTACTGTGGTAATGTAAAAGTGCAAAATAATCACAGGCCTTCAATTGAAGGGCCTTTTTATTAGCTCACATTAATGTTTGCTGTAATGCTACTTGGCTCAGAGCTGACTTGAAAAAGCACATGTTTTGCTCGTGCTACCTCACCGCTGACAAAAGTCTACGGCACACTACTGTGCCGTATAACGTATGGCTTTGGCCACCTCTTTTAGACCCTCTGTGAGCCAAATGGGAGCATGCAAACCTCTCCAGTCAGCAAGTTTTATGGCAGCGTGGCCGGACTCCATCTCTCCCGGCAGGGGCAGCGGAGGATTTCAGGCCGTGCACCCTGCAGCCTATATCTGCAGGCTCAAAGCCAAGTGAATATGATTCACACTTTCCACGAGCAGACATGTTTGTGACCTCTCAGGGGATGGTGTGAAATAATGTTTAACAGAGGGGGATCGCGATGAAACGTTTTTTTTGGGGGGGTGGGGGGGCGGAACACCTGACTGCGTCACTTTCATTTGAGGTTTACGGTGGCTCTTATTTTAAGTGATTTGCCTTGATTATTTGTGTGGAGTTATTCTCTCGTTAAATCAAAAAATGCACAACCTAAAATAAATGGAAACGATTCATTCCAAGTATAGCTCTTTGTCCAAAGAATGACGTCTCAAAACGCTCACAGTGTCCTTGCTCCTGAAAAGTTTCTGGTAAGAAATTAGAGCACCACCACACCTGAGCAAGACCATTAAGCCCTATCAAACTCGGCCAAAGATTTTATTGAAGTGAGAAGCCGCATTAAATTTGGAATGTTAACGCGAGTAAAATTCCCTTCAATTTTCCTATGAAAACAAGAGTAATTATGGGCACAGTACCCCAGAAATATCCACTATGGCTACGGTGATGCTCTTTAATACCTTCTTTTGGTGTAGACTTAACTACACCTCGCTTGAGGCTCCTCAAGAGACCCGAGCAGTGGTGGCGGCAGTTAAAACGCGATTACAAATGAAGTTCTGGAGTTCTAGCCAGCCAAACATCCCTGCAGACAGGGCCAACAAGTGTTAATGTATTTACCCAGACTGCTCGGAGGAAGTGGCATGGGAACGGTCTGCGTCTTGCAGTCTGCGGCCCAACAACTGAGTCTCGCTCGCCATCGTCAGGAAGCTCGGCCAGACGATTCAGCAGGGGCTCTGGTGACGGATCAAAGCCCCGCCGCTCTGTCCGCTGATAGCTGCTGGTTACTGTTCCTTCATTCACTGCACTCCTTTCCTCCCTGGGGCTCTCCGCACAGCCAGGCAATGTTTCTTCTTGCCCAAAGGAAGATCATTTATCCAATTTATTTCAAATCACTGCAGCGCAGAGCACGCGGCCCCCGAAAACCTCTGTGGTGAGCGCAGACGGGCCTCAGCGGTGAGATCATAAAATGTGCGCTCCTAAAATCCGGCTCTCCCTGAGATAAATAAAGGGGCGTCACGAGAGAGAGAAAAAAAAAAAGCTTTTATTTTATTTTATTTCAGGGAGCATTGGGCATCCTTGTGTCATTCGGGGTTTTAAAGCCAAATACAACACAAGACCACCAGGCATCTTTGATCGAATTACCTCACAAGTTAGATGACGAAGGACGCGGACAGCAAAGGAAAGAAGTACCACAAAAGTGAGAGGATATTAAAAATGCAGGACTTTTATAAACTCTGTTACAGTAGAGCAGAAGCACTGATAAACATCTGGAGACAGTAATCACCCCCACAACAATGTACTTATTTCTAGAGAGTATGTGGAGGTACTGTAGTATTAATGTTCTGACGTAAAATTCCAGAAAATGTTGAACTACTCCTTTAAAGCGTGAAGGCGTGAGGATATTTGTGCCAACACAATGGCAGCAAACGCAGTTTTGGAAGTCAAATGTTTCGGCTCTTGGCAAAGGGATCGGTGAGTCATTAGATATTGACCAAAATTACTATCGGCACCTGCAGATATATCATGGTCGTTTTAGGCTGGAGCGCAATAAAAATACTCCTTGTTAAGGCAATTTGGGGGTTGGACAGGTTGTTTTTTTCCATACATGGAACTTGAGAAATATTATTCATTTTGTAAAAGAGTTTGACTCACCATCGTCAAGGTACATCTGGTCCAGCTCCTGTGGTTCTTGTTTGATGCTGACAGCCAGCGAGGGGGAGCTGCTGTCCTCCCGCAGGGAGGGCCGCCCTCTCTCTGGCACTTTGGGGCGCTGCTGGGCGTCTGGGCTCGCGCTACCGCTGACCGGCTGGGTCACGCAGTGGGCCGGAGAGAAGGGAGCATCGGTCGGGGTGGAGGGCTGCGAGGTCGGGGAGGAGGAGCTGCTGCTGGGCGGGTAGAGGCTGGGCAGCTGGTAGCGCCCGGGCGTCTCTTGGATGATGGACACGTGGGGGACCAGGGATGGCGGGACGGCAGGGACGCACTTGGAGAAGTGAGGCGGCGACTGGTCCTGCATTTTTGGGCTGGAGCTCGGAGAGGAAGGAGAGGGCAGCGAGGACGGCTTGGCGGGCCCGCCCACAACGCACGGCCTGAGGTCAGAGGTCATCATCGGGGTCATGACCTGTGGCGAAAAGTACGGCTTCGGGTGCAGGGACACAGTGGAGCCGTGCTGGGCGCACACCAGTTGGGCGTCATAGTCATCGTGTGGCTCCCTCTTTATTGTTGGAACTGTGGGGAGAGGGGGGAAAAGCTAGATGAGTAAACACATATTCCAACCTTCCTGCAAGTGCGAGTGAGTGAGTGAGTGAGTGAGTGGGTTTGTGGCTAGGATACCCGCTGCCAAACAAACACTTTCATCAATGAGCCACTGTGTCTGGGCCCGGGCTCTCCCACCCCGTCTGAAATATTCACAAAACAAAAAAAAAAAAAAAAAAAAAAAAAAAGGGGAAAAGGGATGACTCATCAACACGAGAACCATCCAGCAGCTTCTATAATAAAAGGCCTGTTTTCGTTGGCTCTTGCGCTGCCGCTAATATCCACCAAAATGTGCGATATGAAAAATGTTGCAGCAACAGCAGCCTCGAACACGGCAGAGGTGAGTCATTTAAAATGAAATGACTGCCTGCTCAGTGAGACAAAGACAAATAAAAAAATAAAAAAATAAGAGACACACGAAAGACAAAATGGTGGCTTCGCGGTGTACGCGGGTTGAGGTTATTGAACAAGCAAGGAGCGATGCTGAGTTCAAGTGAGGCAGCCGCCTCGATCTTGGCCACTCATCAAGATTCCAACCCGGAACATGTTGGACACTGATTTATTTAAATGTGGGCCATCAATCTGCTGCAGCTCGTGGCACAACATCAGCCTCATTTAATAAGCATTTCAGTCCGGTTACAACGACAGGGCCGGCGCTGACCCCGAGTTTCACTACACTACGTCGACTTTAACTGCTCTCTAACCTGGATCTATTTCTTCTCTTCACGGCTGCAGCGGAGCTGTTTTGAATTTACAATACGAAACATGTGTTTGAAATCAAAGCTCAGGTAGTAAATTACTCATACTTTATTCGTCCTTCTGCAATTTTCATCCTTTTATTTTATTGACGCACTCTGTCACCCTGTTCAATCTCTCTCAGTTTTTTTATGACTCTGCTTGCTGTCTCTTTCAAGATATATGTGTTATGCTTAGGGGCTGATCCAAATTAAGCAGAGGACTAATTAAACTAAAAAGGAGTGAAACTAGGGCACGTCACGTCTGACTGCAGCCTGAACTGTGAGACAGGAACTGCGATGAGATGGTTACACTAACCACACGACTAAAATAGCACACGTACCCCTATTTTTGGCCTGTTTGGAGGAAATGTGCCTGTCTGCCTGTGGAGGCGGACACGGAGACGAGCAGAAAAAGCGCAAATGATTGTCTTGCCACAAAAAAGGGAGCCAGCTCTGTGTAATGTATGTCCCGAAATAAATGAGCTGTTTTTTTTTGTTTGTTTTTTTTCAAGCTACTGTCACACCTGCTGCTTGTGTGTAACCCCAAAGAATTGACATGATGCAATTTGGAACTGAAATGATTTCATTTCTTCCCCCCCAATGTTTTCACTCAATCAGCCGGCTGATTTAAAACGTTGAGGCACTTTCTCCTTTTCCTGAAGTTCTCCCAGCTGACTCTTGGACTAAACGTGCTCACCCTACGGGAGACTTTGACCAGACTAGCTGCCCCCGGGTCTGTTCCCTCCCTTAGCTCTGTGCGTCTCGTGGACAATGCTCCACTTTCACAGTGGGGCACTCTGTCGCCTACGTACAGGGCTGGGCCAGTTCACTTGAATCACAGCTTTGAACCACCCACTGGATTTTAACTCCAAGCCCAGAGGGCAATTAACAGTGGTTCTTTTTAACATTTCACTTTGAGGGTCAGTGTTTATGTTTAACTTGGCAATATGTTCTCTATTCAAATAACATGCTTTTCCCATGCCCCCTTTTCCCCACCCTTGTGTGTCCAGTCACTGCATCAGTCATGTAGCAACAGGTTCGAGAATACATTTCTTTTCTTTTTTTAACAACAAAGAAATAATAGCATTACTTTGTTCCTCCCCTAGAAAACCAGTAGACAAGGTAGAACACAGAACAGCTAGTCTTCATCTTCAGATCCTGGCTAAAGTGTTTCTAATATGTCCCTGATAACGAAAGGCTGATGGTTCGATGGCAAGATGGATGGATGGATGGAAGGATAGATAGGTAGATAGAGAGATGGATTTACCACTGGCAGGGACATAGGTGAAGCGTTGACACTGGCTTCTTTTCCTCTTGCCGTTGCAAACGTAGAAGTTCACATGGACAGGCGTGGAGAGTCTTTGGTTCCGATATGGAGGGATTTCAACAAGGAGTGAATTCTGCAAAGCAACAAATTCAACTTCAGTTGAATGCAGAAATGTATTCTCAGTCTGTACAAAGACACACAGTGTCGTGTATAAACTGTTCTTGCTTGATTCATGGCATTTCTAGTTTTTATTGGCTGTATTCTTCTATATACAGTACAAGCATCATTTTATTTTATCAACTCCTTTAAAACGGTATTTCCTTGCTTTGTTTCTATTGCTTGCATATCATTTATACTTTCTAAAAATGGACTTTTCATGCCTAAATATATTACTCTTTTAAAAGAGTAGAAACCAGAGGGCTGAACTGAGCACTAATACGCTTTCTTTGGGAGCGGCAAAGGCCAGAGACTTATTTTATAATGCGATTTAATATTAAATATGTTATGCAGTGCATTCCTAAATTAAATTCCTAAACACATTCTTCGTGCTATTAATTCTCGCAATTAGTATGTTCTATTGTTTTTTACTTCGTTCAGCGGAGATGGTTGAATGATACAGTGCAGATCAGAAAAAGGGGTTTTAAGAGGTGGATTGTACTGTAGTCTGTTTTTCTTGAAATCAATAGCCCACTGTTGAGTGTGTGTGTGTGTGTGTGTGTGTGTGTGTGTGTGTGTGTGTAGGGGGCCGTGGATAAAATCTGAAAATCTGGTTGTAATCCCAAACGAGCCACAAAGGGACCATGAATTAGGCCTACGGAGAAGCCTGGTTATTTGAACAGAAAATAACTTAGCTGATGCAAATAAATTAAACTCCAGAGTGTCCAGATAGTTTATTTCCCCAGCAGAGCCTCCTGCTGTCTGAGGACCGCGAAGGCCGGGAGCGACCACGTTCCTGTGAACACGTCAGCCCCACATGTGCGTGTGAATATACCGTCTGTGTCTGTGAAGTGTGCTGGAGGTGCTGCTCAGTAGCCAGGGAGGAAGTCATACGTCTACACAACTGCGTTTCGGACGACGGCTGGCCCTGAGATGCACAGGTGAAAGCTGACACACGTTTTATTAAATCACTACACTCGTAAAGTCAATCGAAGCCAGATGAGGCCATTCGACTTTTCTTCTTCACCCTGATCCCTCAGAGAATTAGCTGATACAAACTCAGGAAACAGTTCACCACTTGTGTAAACTGTAATTGTGTCCAGGTTGAGCAGGAAATATTTGCGGCATTGTACTTTGCGTGGCAGGCGTCCAATTTGTCGATATATTCATATGCATGAAAAACAAGCTTAATCTTCAATCCAAAACCGTGCACAAGTGAAATCAGTCATTTGCGTTTGAAAGCTTTACGTGCACATGTGCTGTGCTGTAAAATCGGGTAAACTCTCAGAAGACTGAGTGCACCCTCAGTTTGTGCAAACAGCGTGAAGGTCCCCCGCTCCTCTGAAGAAGAAAAAAACAGCAAGCTAGTGCCAACAACAGGGGAGCGATCTTTTGGACTTTGTGCTTCACGACCGGTCTCTGTGATTACTGTAACGCATCTAATTGTAAATCATTCCAAAAATGGATCTACCTTCCTCTTGGGGAAGGTGCGTCTGTGCAGGGGTCGGCGGTGATGAGGTATTTAGAATTGGAGTTTTGGTCTGCGACGTGGTGCTGCGGTCGAGGTTAAATCTGGCCAAGGTGACGTCACTTTCTGAAATGGGACCAGGCCAGCAGACTGGGCTGAGTGTGTGTGCGTGTGTGTGTGTGTGGGGGGGCTTTGTCTATTCAAGCAGACAGATGTGTTCCAGCAGTCCTTGCGTGAAAGTGTGTAGGCGTGTGTGTGTTTGTGCGTGTGTGTGTGTGTGTGTGTGTGTGTGTGCATGGGAAGGACGGACAGTGAGAGAGAGAGAGAAAGAAAGAGGGAGGGAAGGAGAGAGATAGAGAGAGCAAGAGCGAGAGCAAGAGCGAGAGTGAGAGAGAGAGACATTGTTTTCCAATGAGAGGACACTGGGAGCAGGTGCAGAGCCTCAAAATATAGACACCCTGTAATCCCCTCGTCTATCTCCTTGACTCCCACCACTACATCTCTCTCTTTCTCTCTCTCTCTCTCTCTCTCTCTCTCTCTGGTTGTCTAGGTCTCCCTCTCTCTCTCTCTCTCTTTTTTTGCTGCCCCTATGCCAGGACACACTGCGAAGCGCTACCTCTGGTTGAAGGTTGAACTTTTAAAAACCTTTTTACACATTTCAAACACAACACTGCCGTTTCCCCTGCCCTCAGAGGCTTTCCACCCAGCCTGAGTGAGTCGACAGTTTTAAGTGTGAGTGTGTGTCCTTATGGATATTTTGCCCATGTTTTGCAGTTTTCATCTATGAAATATCCGCTACCACAGGAAAGGAGTGTGGAGGTTGTTTTGTGTTTAGTTTTTAACATAACTACAGCCCTAGGCTCCATTAAACCTCAACCTTGGTGCTAAATGCTTTTATATTTGAAGTTTTTTGTTTATGCAAAGCAGAATGTGCCAACTCCCAGATGGAAATGGCTACGATAAGTGGGTGTTCCTGACCCCTGGCTGGTGTGTCCTGATTGGAGCGGCACCTGATTCTAAATGACACAGTCTGCTATATAAACCAGAACCAACGAGCACAGCCTGTGCCTCTGTGCCTCTTGACAGAAATGTGTGTGTTTTGGGATTCTGTGGTTTTTGATTTAGGCATTTGTAAATGGATGCTAGTTGATTGTTTTTCAGTGTCATCCTGTGTTTAGTGAGTTTGTTTGGTTTGGAGGAATTTTCTTTTATGGAAAAAATAACAGTTGTAGCTCTGTTTGTCAGGGTCCTTCTTTGGTTACAGTGGTTACTTTGGTTCTTTCTTTTATTTGAAGAGCATCCATCCGTTACCTGTTAGTCCTGGTTTCGTTGTTTTTTTTCTGTTGGTAATAACCTGCCCTTTTCAATAAACCATCCACTTTAACCTTTAACATCTGCTATATTTTCTGTTGCTTCCCTTTCACCTCTCGGGCCCAGGTCCTAGAAAACATCTAATAAAAAAGAATGTCAGGAACTTCTTTGAAGACTCCCTGTTAGTAGTTTTTATATGGGTGAACTCAAATAATCCAGGAAAGAAAGGAAAGAAAAATGATCTGCACTGTTATGTAGTACTTGTGTTTTTCTTTTTAACTAAGGGTGACAGTGAAGGGTTGAACCAGGTGTGCAAATATCAGTTTCCAATAATGTGAAGACTGAAAATGTTTTGTGACTTATTTCAGTTGAAAAAGTTGAAGAACAGCTGCTTTCTCACTTTTGTCCTGAAATTAGACCAGATTTGTCATAACAATAATGTCACATGTATCACTTACAGGCTTTGAGGCGTCTCTTTCAACCTTGGCCTCAGTCTCCCAGAGGTGGTGTCCGTCTAAGAAGAAAAAAGGAGACAGAGAGAAAAAGGAAATTCATAAAATTGACCCACCTACTTGGCTTCAATAGTTAAGAAGAAATGGAATGTTGTTGTTATTATTATCTGTTAAATCAGTGATTTATAAAAGTGCTGCACAGAGAGTTATCGCGAACGTCATGCTGTCTGACCCACAGCCTATGAGCTCATATCCTAAGTCTACCAAACCTGAGACAGACAGAGAGACTAGGACGACAAACCCACAGAGAGAGGAGTCTGATGCAATCCTAAAGAAAAAAACTCAGAGTCATACCAGAGAGATGAGCGAGATCTTCGGCGGATGAGAGAAACCTTGACTTCATCACTGTGTGGAATCCCAGCATGCTTTAGCAGCTGGTGGGCTCGTTAATGCACAATGACTGGAAACTGACAACTCGCCTCAGCTCGCTAATCCTTTTTTCTTCTGTTCTCATAGGAATCTTGCTGTTATGCTCATATAATGATTCTAAAATGGCATTGGTATTTTTCTCCTTCTCTGTTTTTTTGTTGTCTCATCAAACATGCCACAATAAAGAGGTTTTCCCCTCAGGCAATAAAAAAACACATCGTATGAGCAGTTGGAAAACACACACTTGCTTAAAAAAGCGACTTTAATCAGCCCGATGAGGCGTGAGTAAAACGATATTTTTACCAATTTATGAGACGCAAAAGGAAACCAGTGCAATTCCTTTAGGACCCTGACTCATTAACGAGGAGGCCCTAAAAGACATTAAATGACTGTGAAACAGTCTTGACGTGGAAAGGGAACTGACGTGCAACGAAAAAAGTTCAGCTGTGGCCATGCTGTTTTGAAGAAGACGAACCGAGATATGGCAGTGTGCAGTTCGGGGAGGGTTTTTAATCGCTGTGCAGATGGAAGGGGTATAGCCAGGCACCGACAGCTTCTATTACATCTGAGGAGACACCGGAAACCTGATTACCTTCGTCTGCTTTTCTGTTTCGATCTCACTCTCCCTTATATTTATTTTAGGGCTGGGCAAGTCAACGCCTTATTATCGCGTTAACGCATGAATTAATTGACGCCGACAATGATTTCATTTGATCTACTTTTGAATTCACTATTGCGAATCGCAAATAATCTCTTTGACTTCCTGCAATTGATCCCGATTTATCAAACGAAATCATACCATTAATCGCGATTTCAAATTTTAATCGTTGCCCGGCATTTATTTATTTTTATTTTTACTTCCCTTCCCCTGCCTGGCACTGGTTCTCAAGGAAGGAGTAAAACCATGTGAATCACCTAAAAGTATAATAACACCTCTGTGTGATGGGGGCAAAAATGTATTTGTGCACAGAGGCGGATCAGAAAAGGACAGTGGTATGACAGGCTCTCATGCAATGTGAGACAAAGGGGGATTTTTTATTTGTTTTAATATGCTCACAGATTTTCTTGATTATACTTAGTCTGGTTAATTTTCCAATGCACCTTCTGGGAATCATTTTGTGGAATTGAGACATGGCTATGGTCTTAATATTCTAATTTCTTGGCAAGACTTTCTTCAGACTTTTTGCGAGCCTAAGACTTAATATTTCAAGCACCACCTCCGTACTGAAACATATCCTGTTACCAGTCCAATGTTTCACTGTGCCTCAGCCTATTATTTAAACACAGATTGTTATTTATAAAAAATGGTGTCACATGCACGTGGCTGTGTGCTTTTTTACATTTAAAAATGTCCAACTTGTGGCTAAGTAATGCATCGTTTTATGAAGGTCATTATATAACAATAAATGTAAACGGGCGCAGAAAGGATCTAAAGACGCGCTAGTTAATACTGAATAACACTGAACAAAACCAACTACTTGCAATGTATGCAGTTAAACCGAGACAAAGGATATTTGCTCATAGTTATACTCTGCTTCTACTCGAGTGGAGTTCACCACTATGCCAGCAGAGAAGCTATGAGGTGCACAAGTTTCTCCTGGTCACACCCAGGGGAAGTGAATCACAACCTCAAAAATGGTTATGGTTCTGGAGAAAAACCATGTCCCATCTGTCTCCCCTTTTGTACCGTTAGGGTATAGCCATCGCCTCTGTCCCTGCCAATGTATTTTTTATATACTGCTGTGTTTAAACCTGAACATATACGTCTCAAAGTGTGGCAGTCGTAACCCTGTATAATGTGCATAAAAACGTAAGCACAGCTTAAAAAGCACCATAGGAGTAACCATATGTATGGTGCCTGATGCGCAGAAAGTTGCAGACATCTGCAACCACATGTGGTACTAGGAATCAGGCATAACGTTTGAAACCAAGTAGCACTTAAACCCCCCTGTAAACAACAAGGATCAGAAAAGCTCTGTCGGATGGATGGATGCCCCTGAGGTCCACAAAGGCCAGAATCAGAAATGGTGTCAGTTACGACAAACTCTTGCCATTTATAATTCTTGATGGCGCAAACCTTTCATCAGAAATATAGAATGGATTTGAACCCTTTTCATCACTAAATCTCACGTTCATCTTTAGAGACTTAACTCCCTTACCTCGGGAGCAAATGCTTCTCCTCACATTTTCCTATATCTGGTCTATAAGGTCGTTTCAAGAAGGGATTCAGTTTGGTTCCATATGCCAAAAGATCCCCTCTTTTTTGAGGGAGCGTTCGTGAATGACACATCACTAGAGTCCATCTGTATTTTAGCTCAACAAGAGAGATCACTTTGTCCTCCGAAGCAGCTGAGAGTCGTTTTTATAAAAAACAACTCACATGACTGTAAAGTGCAATCGTCTGGTATGTCTCTATCGTTTTTTTCCCCTCTCCTACCCTCTTCACTTTGGGAGCCTGTCCAGAAGGGAAGCCTTCGCAGTCAACGTCAAACCACGGGAGGTAAACATGTTTTTCAGATCTCCCCGTCTCTCTGTTTCCCCTTGTCTTCTTTTGTCTCTCCCTGACTTGAAGTCACTCATTTTTCACATCAGAACAGAGATAAAAAATTAAACTGAGCATTTTTTTTCTCTCTCTCTGTGCCAAGCTACCTATTGCCAGGAAAGAAAAAAAAAGCTTTGAAAAGTTGAATTCATGGGATGCCTTTGTTTGAGTGTACCGGGTAATTGATAACCACAGAACGTTCCAGAGTTATAGGGGCAACATCTGCATAACGCCGGCACCAACCCAATGAAAAGCGTCAGTAGCACTAACTCTCCGGCTCCCAATATGCACAAAGCAGTTTCTACCGCTCTGGCTCACTGGGCTATCTATGATCAACAACCGAAAAAACCCCGACTGCAAAAACCCACTGCCCCTCTCCATCTCTCACCTAAGCTCCGCTCGCCTGGGCACTGTCCCAGGGGTCTTACAATTCACATTTCGTTAGCGGAGGTCTACGCAAATCATTACTTTCTCTGAGCAGACATAACACAGAGCAATCAATGACAGGGTGGTGGTGTGCTGTACAGAGTCATGGCAGCCCGGGGGGGGGACCAAACAATATACAATAAAGTTATTTGTCATGTTGGGTTTATAAGAGGAATCAAACAGCTCCTTGTGTTCCTTAATTGGGGCTGGGTGGAGTAAAATGTCGGATGCCCAGAGTCAAACAGCGGGGTGGCATGTGCCCAAGCCCCATAACGTACAGTAAATAAAAACACATGCTCTACCCGGGCACATGTGGCACACTGAAAGAGTTCCCTTGTCCTCCGACTGATGACTGAAACTTCTTCCTTCCCACCGCCCCAGCAAACACGTGCATTTGGGAAGTCTCATTCCCAGCAACGGCACAGGCCAATCCTGAACTGGTATATGTTACAGCAGTTGGCAAGCAGATACTGACATCTCCAACTTGCAACCGTGCAACCTACATCATCACAATGTCACCGGGTCACAGCGCGGCACTTCCATCAAGAGATCGGCCGTCCCAAATGGCCCGACAATTTTTTATGAATCATACACTGTAATTTATGAAAACATAATCCGCACTGTTTATGTGGCCGTAATTGATTTGTTTATGAAAACAGCCCATTGTTCTCCGAAGTGTCGGGGGCAGCCAAACCACCGAATGGCTTCAAGTGGAAGCCATTGTTCAATTGAATGCAGCGAAACCCAAGCCCGCTGACCAAGAGCGATGCCAAAAAAAAGCAACACAAAAAAAACACTGCTCAAAGTTAGCATAGCTGACGGAGCTACCACAATGTACATTTAAAAACAAAAAAAAACATCCCAATTCCCTCCTCTGTTTCTTTACTGTCAGCAGGCTCTCGGGATGAGGGTGGTTATGTGTAATTTTCCACAGGTAATTCAGGACACCATCTGGCAGCCTCGCAGCATGATCATTCTGTCACAGTTACATTTTCAGATCCTCCTGACTTAGAAGGCCGCTCTGGCCTACAACAGACAGATTTGCCGGGGTGTTTCCAGGTTTTAGGTCCAGCTAAATCAGACACAGAGACAGACTTGGGAGTGAGGAAAACGGATCAACAAAAATACAGCGAGAGCCCCGTCCGGAGAGACGAAGGAGTTCGACGGATCATGGGAAACGCATTGATTTAATTATCGACAAGGATACACACCAGGCAGCTTTCCAGCACAACTGTGCAGACGTGAAAGTGTTCTTTTCAATAGGGGGGTTTCTCCGCTGAAAGGATTCCCTACAGGGTCTCTCTCTCTCTCTCTCTCTCTCTCTCCTCTCAAATTAAGCCATTATCAGCCGTGGTGGGGAAAGACTGAGCCGACGGAAAATACAAAGTAAACTAAATGATGGACTCTAACAGAGCAGGCAGAGACAGACAAAAGCCCACAAACGGCAACCAAACCAAATGAGATCATGCAAAACTTTTTTATGGGACAATACTACTACTACCGATCATTCTGGCTCCAAGGTCATAGGTGAACTGTCAAGTTATGTGATAGGATGTACAGCTACTGTGTATTATCCCACGTTTTTATGGTATGAATTATTCTATACGTGTACCATAACATTGTGCCTTATACTGACACACCCCCGAAGTTAACAGGGGTCTCTCCATGGTACAGGATGTTTTTATGATTATTAGGTTTCATACTCTGATACGCATATATTTGATTGCTTTGAAAGATAACGATACAACTTGTTCTCTGGGCAGTTTCCACACTTTGTTCAACCTTTACACCTCACACTCGTCTCTCATTTCTATTTAGAGCTAATCCTGTCTACTTCTAGACAATAAATCATATCTGAGAAATCTTCAGGACCCCGGGAGGTAAAGCGCAGGGGGGAAAAAAATGAGGCGAATGAAGGACAACAGGGCCTAATTTAGCAAATGGGGTGACTGTGACTTATCACAGAAAGCATTATCTGGGCAGGCTGGGGCACATGAAAGCCAGGTGTGACGGGGTCAGGTTTTAGATTACGGGCTGATGTCTGAAATCTCTTATGACTGATTGGCTGTAACCAGGAGTGACAACTGTGCTGATGCTATCTCAGGCGGGTCTACTGAGGCAGGAAGATAAGAGGGGGTGGTCCGGAGTGATAAGGCAAAGCCGACATGCAGCCGCTGTTTTCAAACGCCGTCCCCCGACTGAGGAGCAGGTGATGGAGTGCGAGTCTCTACGGGGGAAACAGGGATTTCCTTTGCCGTGAGTCATGGGTGGCAACAACAACCCACTCGAAAACATGAATATGAATCTGTGCATGCACTAACAAACGTAAGCCACTGCTTCCTCCTCTCCTTTTTTCCCCCCCTCAAACACTCACACCAGTGTTTCCCTTAGATTCCCATTTGTCAGCTGAGTGGAAACATAATTTAGACCATCAGACACTAAAATAGAAACCAAAACAAATGAAAAGTTTTACTTTGTTGGCAGGATATTAAGGCATGGTGACCCATCCTGTCTATAATTACAAGGGAAACTCTGACACACACGCACGACACACACACACGACATACACATACACACACACACACACCCATACAACTCTTAGGAATCTTTGGACGCATCTGTCAATGCTCACATGTTCTGTTACCGCAGGGTGATTTTGTGAGAGCGCCTAATTGGAAAATTTGCAGGAAAATTGTCCATTGGTAAAATTAAATGCTTAGCCTCTTTATGGCAGCAAAATTCACCACTCCGGATTTATGAGTTTGATCGTTAAACAGTTTCTCAGAGCTCTGCCTATGCACAAATAAAAATACACTTAAACCGTATTAAATGTTTTAACCTCTCTCTGTTCTACACAAGGATGCAAAATATTTGTTTTCTTTTTATTCTAGTTTTGCACTCTGTGTAATTCTTGGCGTAATATAATGCAGCTTATAACCCTAATGATGCCACGTCACCCCTGATATTATTGACGTCTACTGTATCTATTTACCTATCTATTTATACAGAGAGCAGCTGTAAAGATGGCCCAGTAGGATCCGCAGGGAACGCAAAGATCCCAGAGTTAATGAACTGAGAGTTGGTGGCACAGAGGCACCTTGGATAGAGAGGTGGAAGGATGGAGGGAAGCAGAAAAAGAGAGAGAGAGGGGAGGTGGGGGGGATCAGTGTTGTGGAAGCCTGGCTTAAGGGTGTTTCCATGGTAGGATTGCCTAGGAATCTGATGCTGGTGCCAGATGCAGGGAAACCCTCATCAAAAACAAGGCAGCACACCCATCGACACAAGTCCAGAGACGCACATGGCCCTCGAGAAGGTCAGATTCAGAGCTCACACACAACCAGTGTAGCAAAATAACAAACATAAACGCTCCTTGTCTTTTAGACTGCAGTGTCAATCAATTGCATATTTCATGGAAGCAGAGCTGATCTCAGGAAATCTCTGTGGGCGATGGTACGATGGCTGTCATGGGGAAGTTTGGTTATATTTAGAGGAAAAAAAAATGGCCATTTGGTATAAGAAAATAAACTTGGATACAATACTATGAATAAAATGCTGCACTCTAGGTCCATTCACTGGCTTGTTTTGGAGCTTTGACCACATCTTAACTAGACTTTAATAGAATAATATTGTTACAGTGAGGTTTATTTCTCTTGGACATCTTTTGGAGTTGAACATGTAATTATTCCTATGCATTGACCGGGTGAGCAGCTTCTATTCACTTAATGTCAACTGAGTGAACACCCACTTACAGAAAAGTGAGCGATACCTTGGTGAAACTAGCAAAGGAGGCAATTTTTTCGGAGAGAAATTCTAGCAGCGGCATTATGCTTGCCTAAGCCTGTGCTGAAAGAATGACTTCTTGTTGATAAACAATCTCACTCCTCCATTGTACAGTGGTGGAGGGGGGCTGCCTGTGAAACCCGGGCAGCCTTGACTTCCTTCTTTCGCAGGTGGAACAATGAAAAGGCTTCCCTCTTTTTTTTTTTTTTTTTTTCAATGAATCAGTGGGCTGATAGGATCATACATGTTTACATCGCCCAGCCTGGGGCCAGCCCGTGCCCCTCGCTGCTTTGCTGAAGCTAATCAAGGAAATTGCTGTTTGTAAACCTCCTCGTATCAACATCTGGGAGCGGTCCCCCTCCCCTCCCCAAAAAAACCCCAAAACGGCTAAAGGAAAAAGAGAAACAAATACAGAGGCCTGGCATATGCACAAAAGTGCATGCATCTGCACCACGTGCACAGCCACCCACAAGCCCACGTGCGCACACACACAACACGTGTTGCATTTGTGATCCATTCCTCTGCTGAACAGGCAATGGAAACTTCTGCAAATGTAAATCTGCTGGGTTAAAAATACAGCACATTAATGTGCACCACATGTGGCACTCTGGCAAGATGGAGGATATTTTGACGGCGGAGGGAGGGAGGGAGGGAGCAGTCTTGGGGTTTGTCCAACAACTGGAGAGAGGGACACACACACACGCACGGACACGCACACACACACACACACACACAAGCGCACACACACGCACAGCTGTACAGAGAGGATGCAGCTATTACTTTAAATCTCCTCCCGGTTTACCTTGAGCCTTTTCCACAAACACCACTTTGGAGTCGTGCTGGAAGTTGTGCCCGTCGATGAGCATCCTCTCCCCTCCATGGGCGGGACACGTCTCCAGGCTCTGCTTATCCACCAGCGGCAGCTCCTGGGCCGATCTCTGGGCTGTGGGAGGGAGAGGAGAGAGCGAACTCACGGCTCGGCAAATACACACCCACTCCCCATGCAGACCTGAGCATCCAGGCCGAGGCTGAATCACTACCTAGGAAGCAGACACAGTCGCAGAGCTGCGGGTATACAGCAGTAAACCTCTGCCCCCTCATGTTAGAATTGAGCTCTCTCTTTGCCTGTAAGTAGGGAGCGGCTTTGTGATCTGTTTATTTGTGTTTTCTTCAAATTATGGTGGATGTTTGGTCTCAAATATTTGGTTTAAGAGTATCATTCTTCTTCCTGTCTCTCCAACCTTTTGGCCTGCTTTTTCTCATTCCTCACTGGCGTTCAGTGTTTTTCTGAAATGACCTATTATTTGAAAACCTTTTTCTTTTGGTCTAAATGCAACACTGATGTCTTGGCGAGGTCCCTCTTGTGAAAGATATCTGTAATTTTACTGTGATTGACCGGGACACATAAATAGAGGTTCAATAAAACCGGAATATTTTTCTTCTGTGAGGATCCTCTTTTTGTAATTCGATGCCGCTGCATTCTGATTTTGATCAAACTCTAATTCTCTGTCTTTGGAACCCATCAATCTTTCCCATATCCCTGTGTTTCTCTGCAGCTGTCTGTCGTTCTGCCTCACTCACACAGACCCAGTCAGAGGGAACTTTGGTAAAAAACAATTGCTTTATGGCAGTCGTTCAAAAACTAACAATGGTCTATTTCTAGGGGCTGAGATCATGGTTTAACTACTGTCTTTCATTTACCTCATAATACTTAATCTCTATGGCAGCTCTCAGTGCCAGAACCACATAAAGTGGTTGATTTGCCTGAGTGTCTCCCAGTCCAGTGAAAGGTCAACTCCAGTGCAGTGCAGACAGTCAATGGAGTTTATCGAGCAAAGGCCTTTACAGGCAAGCATTTACAGAGTCAAAGAGCTGCATCAAATAATAATAATAACGGTTTATTTTGCTATTTATTAATTCATCAATTCATGAATGATTAAAAATCCCCCCAACATCCATTGTAAAGTTTTCAGATTTTTGTTGTTTTTGTTAACAAACAGTCCAGTATTACATTTTTTACAAGCAAGCAGTGAAGCTTCACATTTGAGAACCTAGAGCCAGAATATGATTACTGGATTAATTAGTATTTGATTTCAAATAATTTTGAGTGATTATTTCCCCAAATTGCTTAAATTGCTCATTCTTAATCCCTGGATCAAAGAGTGCGGAAAACAACACACAGTCAAACCACCGTACCCAACTGTAATAGTAAAAATCACAACAATTATTAGGATTACTATAATTGATGATATTTCAACTCCAAACTCAACGTTCTGACCAACCAACTAGAGTGGTCCCGATCAACATGCTGGAAATACATAATTAAAAAAGAAAATCTCACAATTATAATTTTTAAACTATGTTATTTCTATATATTTAGGAGGCATTCTGTGTCTGATGGGTGTAGGCTTGATTTAAGGAGAGGGAAATAGAGGTACTCACAGCACTCAATGGGATTGGACGCAGCTTGCAAAGACACTGTTCTCCCTGTGGCCTGGTTGAGGTGAATTCTGAAAACCATGCGCACACGTGTGTTCTTGCGTCCGATGTCGGTCTCCCCCTTTCGCAGCTCTATGTCCGAGTTACGCAGCTTCAGGATCCCCGCACAGTCGATTCTGTTAACGGAGACACACGAGGGAGAGTCTGAGTGTGCCAAGGTCTGTCCGTCCAAAAGGAAAATTATGATGAGCATTTATGGCATATATACTCTTGCAGCTATTCAGGCTTTGATTTAAATACAGTATCGCGGCCAAATCAAAGTGAGTTCCACTCTGGAATCCATCAACACAGTCCTGAAGGAGTGTGCAGCCGTGTCAGGAGAAGATTAACACCCCGACTCCCGACACGACTTCCACCCCTGAATGCATCTACTTTTGGGCAAAATTCAAAAGGCTATAGAAATCCATGCCTGCAAACGTTTATTAGATCACTAATACCTTTGATATGATCCATAACAGATGGTTGCTAAAATAATGATCCCCTTCCACATATTTTACAACTAAAGTCATATCTTTTTATATATATTCTCTGTCATAGTATTCATCAGACACTCAAAAGAAGACTGCATCTCCCCCCCTGTTCTCTGTCTGCCCTCATCTTTTCTTTTCTTTTTTTTTTTTTTTCAAATACCGCCAAGCCTTCCCAAACACTTTTTTCTCGCTTTTCCACAGTTCACTTGATGCCACATTATTTTAAAGCCGAGTTAATGTCAACTTTTACACACATTCGAACACTCCCTAACATTCTTCCTGCCAGACACCAGGGTCTGCTTCACTGGCGAAGTAATCAGGTGTTGATGCTAAGGACCCCAGCTGTTCGGCTTTCCACCTACGCACATGGGCTGAGTGCAAAACCACACAGTGAGGCGTCTGCTGAGTGCCTGAGAAAACGTTTTGGAAAAGACTATACCAAGCAGAAGGTCGGTACTTTTTTTCTTTTTTTTTTTAAGGCAGCCCAGTTCCATCTTTGAGTTTATTTGCAGATAATTGAAGTCATACCAAGCTGAATGCAGCTTTATTTTCATTTTATTTTTTGATGTTGATTAATGATTTAATGGAAGACTTATCCCACCATATTATCAAAAGCAACTATTTCAGCAGTATAATAATGCCTGTGTTCTCTACCGCTATAATGAAACATCTATACGTCGACTGATGTGCATGTCAACGCGAATAAATCAGCCATAAATCCCTTGCCAAAACTTTAAGTACTGTGAGGCGTGCCCTCCGTGAGAAAAGAGAAACCATATCCCGAGGAGAAGTCATTGTATAAGGGGAGCTTATGTGTTGCATCCATTAAAACGGAGAGAAAGTGCTGATGCAAGCAGGCTGCTACTGCCTGCAGCTCAGACAGAAACCTCAGGTCCCTGTTAGAAGCGTTGAGCTTCCCCAGTAATCTGATCTCTGTGGCTTATAAAATGGGAAAAGCCAGCCGTCTGTGCACAGAGGGCAACACTTTGACAACACAAACACTACAGGAGGCATGCACACTGACAGACTTACACAGATACATGAAACATCTTAACTCGGGGTCTTCAGACGACCGGCTTTTTTACTATTTTAGCAAAGCCTATCAAATTTGAATAAAAAACGTGATATGTATCCTTGCAGAGCATCTTTCCTTTACTGGCTGTGTCGGACATACTGAAGTGTATTGCTCGCGCTATTAGAGACAAATACTTGTTTTTAAAACCTTCTGTGGTTGGTTCAAGACTTTTAGGTCAAATCTCAATAAAATTCCTGAGGATCCAATTCAATGCAATTGGCCTTGTCCCATATACCATCTCTTAACTTGACCAATTCAATGTTCTTGTCTTAATGACTGGAAACCCTGCCTTAGACGTGTTTCAAATTACTTGAAACTGGATGAGAACTGGCTTTGCAAGACTTGAAGTTCATCGTAAATTTAGATGCCAAAGAAGTTTGAATTTAGCCCACAAATGTCATGAAATCCAACCTCACTGCTGGATAGAGCTTCCGATTACTCACATGGCCCGCATGTTGTTCTCCGGCAGCAACGGTATCTCCAGCACCTTGGTGTTGTTGTGCAGAGCCTCGTGGCTCGGGGTGGACACCGTCTTCCCGGTGATGCGGTGGACCTGGTAGAAGGCGTGAGGCCTCAGCAGCCTGTCGTCAGCCGTGCCAATGAACAGCTGCAGGGTCAGAGGCTCGCTCTCCATGTAGCCATGGAGCTGAGCGGGGGGGGAGAGAAAGAAGAGACACAGTTGCGGTATAGCCCTTCAAAAGCCAGCACTTCGCAAAAAACTAATGGAGGTCTGTCAGAGTTCAGGCTCCCAGCGTGGTGGTTTTCAAACAAAGTACCCATTTAGGAATTTGTAATCACCCCTTCCATCTTCTTTAATTTAATACCAGTTTCTCAATCAGTACATGTAAGGCCTGCCAAGATGTTGATCCTACGGTAGCCGAGTCTCAGGGGCTGCCTTTGCCAAAGAGCAGTAAAACCACCTACAGCGAGCAGCGCTGTGATTTGTAAGCCCCGTGCTCGCCTTATGACAAGAGTGAGCTAGTGTTTCAGAGAAGCGGTGGTCCTTTGGCTCCCACCGAGCCCGAGCCATTCAGGGTCAAGAAAAACTCTCACTGGTGACCCTTGTCTGATTGTTATCAGTTAAACCATTGCGCCCCGATGGAGCAGGAGACGGTACAGAAGCGCGGCTCACTGTAGCTGTGCTTCCAGACCTCCGTAGGTGTTACTTGACAGGAGGCCTCCTGCCAGGATGACCTCAACCACCCAGACTGCACAGCACAGGCATGGAGCCCAAACACGCAGGATGAAATATGAGATCAGGCACTTTTACTGACACACTGTCTGAGAGTTATGTATGCTATCCATACAATGTGACGAGTGGGAAAAAAAAAGCAAACTGAATTTTGAAAAAAAAATACTTTTTTTTTTTTACACGATGACTTACATTTTATATCATGAGCACTAATACGTAAAATACTGCGAAATAAAAGCACTGATTGTAAAAACGTGTACATATTCGAGGTTTTCTTCTGCAACCCGAACCTGCAACCCATTCTTATTTTTCCTCCTGTTTAGACAACAGTAAAGATGGCAGAGTATCTGGTATTGCATTTGTGAAGCACTTCCACCTCGGCTTTAATTTTTTTCTTACAGTATGTTTTCGACTGAGCAGGTAACCTAAGACCAGTTTCTTGGTTTTACTTAAGAGTATCTGTGTTCCACAATTCAACATTAAAGACTGACACTACAAAAAACACTGCATTTTTCCCCATATTCTTCCCTTAAGCAGTCAATAAATCACAAAATGGACTTGGTTCCATTTGACTCAGTAATCAGGTTTGTCAGTTATCAGGTGTAAATGAGAAGAACGAGCAGTGTTGGCCAGTATTTGACTTCATCAATCAATGCTTAATTGCATAACATCACAAGTGACTTTATTTCATTGTCTGCCATAACGATCATTAAAGAAAACTCCTGAAAATGGCTTTTGAATGTCCTGAAAATGAACAACAGCTGCACTTCACTATCGTCCACGTCAAAGTGTTGCAGGGTAGACACCGAACCCCCATCTCATCACAGGCCGGCTGAAAGCGGCGTTTGGGAAATGTTTGAAATGAAGACCACAGTTTTGACTTACATAAGAAGAGCACTCGAGGCGAGGAGAGCCCACAGCGAGAACGAAAGGCCCAGACCGGGAAGGCACAACATGTGATTTGGAGGAGGATCCCTGTCAGGGTTAAGAGCCTGCAAAAGCCCTGTATATTTGTGTAAGGAAATGGGCTGCTGCCTAGCAATTCTGTTTATTTAGGCAGCCGAAATTAATGTGATGAAGTGAGCTAGCCCGCTCGGGAGGGTCGGAGGTAACTTTCAAAACGTAATCACTGGCAGATTATTGATTATCTGTTTTGAATTAGCGTCAGAAGCCCAGTCTCAACAAATAGAATCCATCAAACAGTTTTTTGCTCAATCTCCTTTCACAACCTGACAAAGCGTGCGCTTGTGTAAACATTTGCAATTCACGTCAGCATCGTCCATCATTTTAAGACGCGGAATGATCCAAGTGGCAATCGTGAAAGAAACCTTTCCTATTTTCTTTTCTTATTTTCGCTGTATAATCTGAATGATGTGTTTTGTAAAGCAGCTGCAGGAGGCAACATTTCAAGATTTGCTGTTGCAATTAAATCCCAGTGATACCACTCAATGTAAACCGTGCGCTCCTCCGCCCTGGCAGTTTGACATTGCAAATGCAGCCACCCCTCCCTAGTTCATATTATCACCCACAAGAGGAATGCTGAGACTCCGGCTGCTCAAGGCACCGAAGAGGAGGGGAAAGGGGAGAGAGATGGACTGGGGCTACTTCCCCAATAAAAGGATGATCACACACACAAACATAAACACGAGGTCAAAATGTTTAAATTCTGTTGACAGAGGAACAGTCCAGTGTGCCCAGCGATTCATCCTGTCACGCTTTGTGATTCACATGATATTACTTTGTTTAGCAATCTAAATTTGATCACAAGGATCAAAGCCAAGAGAACGCACATGACTCCAAAATAATAACGCATTAAATCTGGGTCATGAAAGCGGACTTCAAACAAAGAAAAAAAAATAATAAGACCTCACAGATTTGAATCGGGGTATTTCCTCTCCGCTGAGAGACAGCACGAAACCCTGCGCATTAACTGCGGTGAGGACTGCACACAGCACTTCAGAGGGGCATACTTCAGTCTGCTGCTGGTGTAAGGGCGGGTGTGGTTGGGGCAGGCAAAGCGGCGATGGCATTGAAAGAGAACAGAAAACAGCCTGCGTAGCAATGCTTGGATTCTAGATGTGGAGAAGGAGTGCACCACACAGAACAGGGCCTTCCAGAATAAACCAAAGTAAAGTCTGGGCAGGCTTTGAATCGCAGGAGCGCCGGGACACACCGCGGAGGCTTTGTCAGCCAGCGTCCGCAGCAGAGGCCGCGGCGCTTGTGTGTGCACCGTGTAATCAGGAAGTTACAGAGATGAGGCTGCCTTGTCTGAGGCGCCCTCCAACATCTCCTTCAGAGCCTGCCAGAAACGTGTGTGGTTCAGCCGCTGCCGCCTCCGCAGGACGCAGCGTGCAGTGATGTCAGCCGTGCACACGGGAACTTTCCTAAACAAAGGGAAGTCTGTGTGGTTGGGGTGGTAGCTGGCGCAGAAGTAAGGGGGAGGTTTGAGTTTGGGTTTTGAGCGAACACACACTCTCTATTTCAGCCGGGGTGAACCCAGAGCCCTGTCATTAAATCATTAGCACCTTCCCATGAACAAATACATGCATCTTGCACGTGCAACTTGTGGCTGCAGCTGCAACACACTGGATGGTACAAAGTGTTTTGGGTTGTTAGTTTTTCTTTTATTCTACAGCGCCATACAAACATAAAAATATATCACAGCACTTAGATTTTGGCTGTGAAAAGCTTGTCCACTGACTTGATTTCAAAATCATCAGCTGATTTCAGCTCATTAAAGATAATCAATGAATTTCAATCGAAGTTCGGTTCGAGGTTCAATGAAATGCAGCTTTAAACAGAAATACAAATTATTTGTGAGTGCAATAGTATTGAAACTGTCGCCAACATATTGTCTGTCCACAAGGGGGCAATAACAATTAATCTCTTTTAAATTATAAAATGTTGGGTGGGTGCTATTGACGTTTATTAATCAATATTCTTTAATAAACAAATGTAAGGGATTCTTATTTTAAAAAATTGTGTGACCTCATGTGTTCATGACAAAAAACTGAAATCCGAAAGTTTGTCATCAAACCCACGTATCATTGCCTTTTCGTAAAGTTGTATAACATACTCATAATGGATTTTTGGTACATTTGGTGCACTTTTTTTGAGTGAGACACACAAAAGTGCTTTGACTGCATAGCAATGTTTATATTTCGTATTCAAACTTAAGAGCTGTGTTAGCTATAAACTCCTGTTTGGCAATAAGAAACACTGCTCACTCTCAAATCTGATCACACCTGAAAGGCAACAAAAAAAAACGCACCATATGTGACGAATGTCTGGTAAACTTTGTGGGCACGTTGTTAAGTATTAATAAAATGTCAAAATGTATTAATTAAAGTGACAGCCCCGCTTACCACTCACTTTCTCCGACTCCGTGCTTCAGACCCTTTATTTATTGAGAGACTGAGGTCAGCGGCGAGGAGTAATGGTTGGGGGACCAGATGGGTTTATAAGCAAAACATAACTGCTGTTGTCCACATTTTTTTCTTCTTTAGATTCGACCACCAGAGTTACTGTGGTTAAAGCTCATGACTAAGCTTTTACTGGCCATGCTACATCACTTTGTAACTGTCTGTGCTGCGCAGAGAAGGACGCAGTGGAAAAGCTTGACTCACCCTTGTCTGGACAGGAACTGACTGAGTGGACTGGTCTGTCTAATCGCATATCTATGGTATTCCATTCAGAAATGTGACATTTTGAACAACATCACAGCCAGGTCATGAAACACATGTCGATCCAATTTGAACACATGAGGCAGAAAACAGGAGGGGGAAAGTGTTGACATGAGAAGTAAAGAGCTAAATGGTAGAATTAATGGGCCTAATGGATGCACCGCATGTTGCTATAATCACGACAGGAAACCGAGCAGTCCAGTTTGGTGGTTCCCAACATGGGGTTTGCCCCCTTGAAGGGGTCGCAAGATGACCGATATTAAAATAATCTATATCGATTTTTTTTTAGGACTTTTGGGTAATTTTGATTGTTGAAAACCTGTGATAAAGGGTTTCAGGACGATTCAGATTTATTTTCAATGTAGGCTGGTCAGAAAAGGTATAAACCACTGGTTAAGCAGACCTGAATGATTGGATGTCCTCCTGCCAGGGCCTTGACCGCTCCCCTGCTGCCCTCCGTCTCATAGTGGGCTCGGTGGTGGGACTTGGGCTGTACCTCGATCTGCAGGCTGTAAGGCCCCGAGCTGGATGGCAGCTGCCAGTCAAGAGCTGGCAGGGACGGGCTGACGAGGGGGGAGGGGGGGGGGGGGGTAAAACATGTCCAACGGGGGGGGGGGGGGGGGGGGGGGGATAAAACATGTCCAACATATCAATTTAACATGGAGGGAGGAGAGCTTATTTTTAGATGCTCTTATCAATGTGAAATGTGCAGAATGTGAGTCGTGTGATATGCTAATGTAGTGTGAAATTAAAACATATGATTCAACTCACTTGCTAGGAGATAGTGCACGGTGTGTCAGTGTAGATTAAGTGCATGCATGAACCATTTGTAGGTTTATGTCTTAATAAGGTTCAAATATTTTTTACCTTTAGATTTATTTCAACAGCTATATCTCTTCATCTGTAACTCAAAATGCCACTCTGTGCTCACCTTACATATTGCTTTGGCTTGGACCAGGAGTATGGGTGCTGTGGCACATCCAGAAACCCTCCACAGTAGCCTTCCTTTTTCAATGACAGGCGGTTAGAGGGGTGTTCGTCGTCACAGAGCGGCCCTGGGCCCAGCTCCTCGCTCCCTGGCTCCATCTTCAGGCTCACTGCGGGGCCGGGCTCCAGGCTGGTTTTCCGGGCCTTCATCGGGATTCCCTCACCGATGTCAACCACTCCATCGGTGGTCAGGGCGTTGATGGCTGCCAGGATGGCCGAGTTGGTGTACTGGTTGGTGTTTGGAAGCCAGGTCTCGTCTGTGACACTGAGGCGCGGGGAGGTCTGCGGGGACGGTCCGGGGGAGTGGTTGGGCGAGTAGGGGTAGTGCTTGTGCAGCATGCCGCTACCATTTAAGCCGTACTTCCTCTTTGCACCACACGGGGAGTTGGGCCTGGAGCCCCGCGGACCCATCCAGGTGTCATCCGTTATACTTGTGCGGGGAGAGGTGGAGGGGGAGTGGCGAGGGGAGCCACCGGAGGCATAGCCGTCACCCGGCAGGGCGAGGGTGGAGCCCTTCGGGGACACTGAGGGGGACTGCCAGGGGGAGTTCTGGGGCGAGTTGTCGTAGTTGTAGGAGAAGCTTGATTCATAGGAAGCGTCAGAGTGGCAGCTGCGAGATGAGATGCTGCTGGCCGGACTCAGGCAGCTGGGGTCGCGGTAACCGTCCGCACTGGGGAGGGTCAGTGTCACTATGGAATTGACTCGCTTGGCAACAGGAAGGCTGCTCTCCTCCACCTCGTCCTCAGGAAACTGACCGTACGCCGTGATCTCGATACGCGGGCTCTCCAGGGTCGGCGCCCCATTTGGGCGGGTGCTGGCTGATGAATAGTAGCCGGCCGCCCTCATGTCATCCTGGGTGTCATAACTGTGAGGCTCGGTGACTGACACAGATATGGTGGGGCTGGATTGGAGGCTGTGGTACTGGGACGGAAGACAAGGGTTGCCCAGTGGGAGGGAGAGACTGACATTTGGCGTGTAGCCGTATGCATCTGGAAGGCAAAGAAAGATGGGAGTTTGTTACCACGATAATCAAACACACATTCACTGGCTCCTTTGCTGAGAAACAAACAGTTGCCAAGTTGAGTCTTATGAGAGCTGTTGCCTATAATGGCAAGAGAACAGCTTCCCTACTGGATTTGGCCCGCGTGCAGAAGCTCTGCAAGTGAGAACTTAACACCTCATCTAACGGAGCTCCCCAGATGCACTGAGGCCAGAGACACAAAGCATCTCTGAATGGCTTGAATTGTACAAATCAAATGAGGTGGGGGACACAAGTGAAGTAGCCAAAAATAGCTTGAGTCTAAAAATAACCAAAGACAAGGCCAGGTGTTTTTTGTTTTTTTTCCAATACACATTGCCAGATTTATGCCACTTAATGCACATGCTGCAGCCCATAAAGTGTAACATCATGAAAACACACACTGAGGCTTTTGTTGGCCAGTTTCGTGCTCCTCCAGCTTTAGAAGATAAACACAGGGGGGGACATGATTCCTTTATTTGCATGCCGTAAATGTGCACGCTCTACTCGGCCGAGGGAAGCTCATATAGTCTCCGTCCAACGCTCCCGCTGGCTCTTGTGAAACCCTGCCCGCCTGTGGCAAAGGCTGAGGTCACACCCAGGGGCATAGGAGGGGGAACATGGGAGAAGAAGTTGTGGTTAGATGGTGCATGAAGCCGGCTGAACGGGACCGCAGTGGGGCGCATTGATATGGATGAAGACGAAGGACTGATGCAGTCAGACAGCCTGCGGTCACCACAGCTCCTGTCTGCTGTAAATTAAAGAGAATTAGGGGCCCCACCATAAAGACTATGACATCAGTGCTGCGCCATATGACTCCTTGTAATAAAAGAAAATGATGCTTATGTTTAATGCTGCTTGCGGTGTGTGACACAGTTGCACTGAAATGTTTGTTTTCTATAATTAGGCTGCAGTGAATTCGCTGACAACCCAACAGGTACCCCCAGGGGCCTCTGAATCACTCACAACGTTACCCACAATGCCTCGTCAGTCATTAGCGCAGGTTCAATTCTGACTATTTTGGGAGCACTCTTTAGTCATGAGAGACTCACAGCAGCAGCAGCAGCAGCACCACCACCACGCCCACCTTTGCCCGGACCAGCAGGGAGGGGCACAACACAAAACTCTACTCTAATCTACTCTTTTTAATACCGACACCAGCTGTAATACACCAGGCACAGAATACAGGCATTCGGCCGAGAGAAGTGCAGCCAGTACTTTATGAATAACGTGAAAAAGAACACATCGTAGAATCACATTCGGACGGGAGTGTCGGACACTGATGAGAGCTGAGAAATTGCCACGTTAACAGCATCGCTGTCCCGTGAGAGAGCGCGTGAAGTGGAATGAAAGTCAAACTCACCCTCCTCAGCTGATTTCATCTCGGTCTCGGGGCAAGGAGCGGCGTCTGAGCTCAAACTCTGGGTGCAGCAACAGATCCTTCATCCATAGAGCGGAGTTTTAGAGATTTCCTCCCCAGCTGTCGCTCTGGATCCTCTCTCGCCGTGTCACCGCGAACCAACGACTATAATAGCGGAGAGTGAAAATATTTACATATATATAAAAAAGAAAAATTAAAAGTTTTGTTGAACAGCGATTGGTTCGGTTTCAAACTGAGGCGAAGGTTAAAAAAAAAAAAAAAAAAAAAAAGAAAAGAAAAAAAGTATCCAAAACTAAAAGCGACGCGCGTCAAAAATATGGAATCGTAAGTAAGATCGGAAATGGTGCGCCTGTGTTGTTGATCGCTGCGTGAGAGACGCGGGAGATTGTTTGTGTCGGGGGGGTTGGGGGGATCCTGGCTCCGCCGGGTCGCCGTGACGCACTGCTCCGGCGCACAGAGGACCTCTGCGCTTTTAAACTCGGGGATCACCTCGGCGCGCCGCCCCTCCAAACTCTGACGCATCTGCGCGTCCTACCGCCAGATGGGCCCGATGGAGATCCTCTCTTTCCCAGCGGGTTTTCTTTCTTCCAGTGGCAAACAATTAACGGATCTCACAATAAAAAAGCTGCACACCGACCAAAGCGCCCCGGATAGGATCACAACATCCTTTACGCGGCCGGCTCATTGGAGCCATTCTTCCCGAGTACAGTTCATGGGCATGAACACAGCACCAACTCCCCCCCGGCATTGTTTGCACAGCAGTCATCAACCGTGCCGCTGTTACACACTGCACACGGAGGCTCCTAACTAAAAGTCCAAGATTTATGTGCAGGGTAATCCTCCCAAGCATCTTGCATTTAACTGCTGCCATTTTCACTCTCAGAGAGCCATTCATCAACCGCCTCGCAGAGGATGAATGTTCAGTCGCAGGCTGCAGCAAGAGCAGCAGCAGCAGATACAAGGCCAGGTGAGCTGAAACATGCCAGAGAATATACTGTATTTGCTTGGTTCATGAAACATGTAGAAAACATACAAAAAACAAACAAACAAACAAACAAAAAAACGTCCCTCAGACCTTGTGCAGGCATCTCACACAGCTTTGAAGTTATTGCAAAAAGGCAAATAATTCCATCTCCACTTCCTCCTGACAGACGACATGTCTGCGGGGCACAGAACTCGTAATTATCCATACTTGCATGGAAGCACTATATAAAAATCAAATGTTCGACCCTGTCATTTATCACGCTGAGCTGAGCATCTTCACAGAGTTTTTCCATAGGCCGCTCTCTGCGGTCGGCGCATACTTATTCGGCTTCTCTCCCCTCAGCGTTTTCGGGGCCCAGCAGGCCGGGCTGCTGCTATGTTTGGCAGGTCTGGAGCTTTCAGCAGCTGGCGGCGGGCTTTCTGCGATGACAATAGTCACATGGCGGCCGTCCCCGGAGGTGGGTGGCTACTTCGCAACTCGTAAATATCTCATCGGTTGGCCCTAGTTGGTGTGACCCTCGGTTGTGGTTCCACCACTGCCACTCTCAGCTGGGGAGGGTTTGGGATGCGTCTAAAAGCGTTGTGTTACCTTTATTGTCTTGAAATTCAAACGCCTAAAGTTATTATTTTCGTAGACCTCCATGGGGAAATTTGTCAAATTCTCCCCCAAGTCTTTTCCAAGGTTGAATAGGAAGAGGAAAATAACTTGTACACATGTCCATCTTGGGGGTGACTAGGATATCTGCACCAAATTTGAATGGCATAATATAATATATAGATAATTGGCCTCATTCTCCCGGGAGCACGTTCGCCTTGAACACCATCCAGGCATTGTTCAGATATGACTCTAGGGACCAATGTGATGGACCGACCAACACCCATTGGGCCACTCCTCCTGTGTGCCTAATAGGTCACACATGTAATACACAACATTCCAACTTGATAACAGTTTCAGCACATACTGGGTATTGTGGCAATTGCATACATTTGTGTAACCGTTTCAAAGTGTCTCACCAACTGCTGCATTAGAAGCAAGTAAGTGGACCCCTGAAAATGCGCAAGAAATAAAGGTGTTTGATTGTGTGATCCATCTTTTTTTGGTCTTTACATTAAGTGCACCACCACGCCGTGCTTACATCCAACCCTTCACTATATCAGTTTCAGTGATAAGTACCTCTTCTACGATACTGTGGACAAATGTTGCGCTTCTTTGCTCAACTTATTTGTGAGGGCAGCAGATGGAAATCAGCTCCTAAGCCACATTTGTCTCCATTGTGCAACGTGTCATGCATGCCCTGCATTCAAAGCAACGTCCCCTCCTCACCCACTGGGATCTCATTTTTGGCAGAGCTTGCCCTCCAGCAGAGGGTCTGAGGGAGTGACGACACTTGTGAAATCCTAGCTGTCTGTTTCATCACGGCATAGTGGCCTGGTGGCTCCCCCAGTCATTTAAAGAACCCCGCTTGTGTCTTTGGCCTCATGGAAATCTCTCATGGGGACAGTGGTGGTGCTGGAGGGCTAATTGGGGCGCAAAGGAGGCAGGGGGGCATTGCCACTCCACAGTTATGTGTAACTGAAACATGTGCTGGAAGTAAACACTTCCACCTGTCTGCAGTTAATAAATAGGCCTACCGCTGGTTAACTCGTGGACTCATCTACGTCAGGGCGATGTCGGGGCTCGTAGTTTTTCCAGTCACGCCTGGTGCCGGTTAGTGGACACCTTGGCACCGGGCCACCACAGGCTGGATGGATCCAGATCCAGGACTGAAAAAGGAGCACAGCAGATAGTAGTTAACAAGACCGGTATCCCACATCGATATTGTAAACACAGCAGGAATGACAGGAGACTCACTTTGATCTCAACAAGCACCGAAGTGATTAATACCATTTCGTTTTTGTCTAAATAAAGTAGAACACTTTGGGTAAAATCGAAATGCGTGAAAAAAAACATCTTAAGGCCTTAAAGTCCAAGTAACGACCATTCAAATTGTGACATTTTCCTCTCAAAGACATATTTGGTGTTGTTTTTTATGATACAACTGTCTAACACTGGTGTTAAACTATACAGGCCTAATAATTATGTTCTAAGGTCCCAAAGACCTGCGCATAAAAAAATTATAAATGGAGGTTGAATTTAGGCCTCGTTTGTGTGACAGAAAGCTGCACTGATCAATAATTTCTTATTCACAACAAAGCATATTAGGATGTGAAATTCTCATTAATTGTGTTGAAACCAAAGAAAGTGATCAATGACTCAGCTACACCGATGGATGTGAAGTCTTTTATCTCACAGTGTTGGATTTTATGGTCTGAAACTTGTCTGTTGTGGCTCACTCTAACCACCCTCATCAACCTTGTTTTAAGTTGCAGCAGGCTGCTGTTATGACCATAAATTGTGTGGCGCCATGGACTGTATATAAAGATGGACCGTCTCCGCCTCTTACCATTCTATAAAAATAAAGCCAAAATATCTAGAATATGGGCAATGCCATCTTGAATCAATAACATCATTAGGGGTCAGGGTCTGTTTGGTAGTGATCGGGAAGTGGCGCTGTGGTGGTGAGGTCACACAAATACCAACGCTTCAACAATCGTGACCCAGTGTCAGCCGTCAATCATAAAGCATCAAATTAATAATCTAAATGTCAATCAACTAATATTACTAACACTTGAAGAGAGGGTGAAGAATCAATATTAGACATTTTCAAAATATATAAACATTTTGCTAAATAATAATAATTTAAACATTTAATGAAATTAATGAATGCCGGCTAAATAAAGGAGCTTGTTAACTGACTTAAGCAGTGTTCTGAGAGGTTTGAGAGTAAGTGCTGCATACTAAACACAACACCTAACAATGTTGCAAATTGAGAAGTTTAACAATAGGATGAAAACAATATTTTCGGTTGCTGTTAAGTCGCTCTGGAATACAAAATCGAACCCACACACATTATTAGAGCTCGAAGCATTGATACACTGAATGGTTGTTGGGCAACTTGGACGGGCAGCGACCAACTGTCTCAGGGTTTTCATTTTATAATCCCACAAGAAAATCCTGTTACTAGGAAACGAGTGCACAGACCCCATGGCACACTTAGGTTGCCCAAGAGCATTTATGACGTTAAAAGTTTCAAGATGTTTCACTGTGAAAATATGCTTTTTCTATGGCAGGGCCGTCGCATTATAACTGCAGCAGGTCTAAATTCAAATATCTTTACGCAGAGACCGGCACACCCTACCAACGTGTGACCCTCACTGTGATCCAACAGTGCAGCCTAGCTAGGACAACAAGTACACAAAGCAACACCACGAGCACAACAACCTATATACAGTGCAGACCTTTTTGGCACAATTGAATTGTTAATTTAATCTGACTGTCGCTCGTCAGATTTTGACCCCACGTCTCGGTATGACCTCAGGAGCACTGCCCAACTGCGTTGCGTCTGGTGTATCACCATTCAAAGAGTCTGGGAGGGGTAAGGTTACTGGGCTAGGGGTGGTCGACCTGTCATAAACCCACACATTTTGTCATCTGCCGTGTGGCCACATTCGGGGACGGGGATAGCGAATACTCTGCCTGGTATGACGCGGTTTGGCCAGAGTAGGGCCGAAAAGACCTCAACTTGCGCTTCTTTCCACGGTCCTAACCCTCAAAATCCAGTGCCTGGCTTTATTTGTGTCTGAACAAAAACACGGTGGAACCTTGGACGGCGTTGTAAGTTATTCATAAGCGGAGGAGAAAAAAAACTGGCCCCAACACACTGGCTTTCCCATTGCTGAATCACCTGTTTGTTTTGGAAAATTGAATTGGAAGGAAAAGTGAAATCAAAAAAATATTACTGTACCTCTTTGTATTTTCCAAGCCTTCTCACATGTCCTCTCACCATATGGGCCTTCATAACTGTTATTATATTGCTTTCCTTGATATATGATAATGAAAGTTAAAAATAGTCTCCGGGACCACAAATTGAGTTCAGACTCGTCGAAGGGGGTTTCGTGCGCAGCTGACAGCGAAGCAACACGGACAGATGTGAGATGAAAGACGGGCAGTGGTGAAGCATCACATCACAATGTAAAAACATTAAAATAAATAATGCTGCGTTTGTCACTATGAGTCACCGCCTGACCAACCCATGGGAACGTTATCACGGTCTGTTTAGGGAGGAGGGGCTACATATGACTTTTGGCACCATTAAAAATGCCCTTTTTTCTGCGCTGGGATAGGTTGTATATTTTTGGGGTTAGTAACCCTGTAAGGAGTGCGGGTGCCCCCCTACACACACCACAAAACACCACACCCCTCTGCCCTCCCTGATCTTTCTTACAGTCAGACTTCCTGTCTCCCATCAATGTTCTCCTTTTTTCTCCGCTGCTGTGACGGAATCCCCTGCTCTGTTTCCTGTTGTGGGGCCCGTTGCCTGGTTGCAGGCCGTGGGAGGAGTTCTCAGGGCAGAGGGAGCATTTTACAGAGGGCCAGGAGGTTCATTTTCGATCCCTAACGGTCCAGGGGCCGACGTGCAACAGCTCCCGAGGCACACACAGCGCTACACTGTCTCCGAGTCGTCGGTCAGGGCTGCACAGGCTGCACGTGGGCAAGGACGTTTACAGAAACCAAGAATGGAGCTAGTGTAACGGCAGGGAAGTTTGTTTACTAGGGACCAGCCTGTTGCTGGGGTACACAAGTGAGTCACGCCTGTTATACAGACTGTTGACATGAAGAAGTTTTCTATCTGCGTCCGTCAGGTCTTAAAATAACTTCCTCACAGACTGTTTTATTGACTACAACCACACCAATAAGAGTTTAGGCCGGATATACAGTGGGACTTCTTTCTGGTTTGAAACGCCAGTATATATTCTGAGAGTAAGTCATAAAAAGAAATATCTAAGTATACAAATCACAATAACTACATTTATATCCCCAAACGTCTAGCATCCAGCGATGTCACTGAGTAAGTTGTTCTACTCTATAAAATATCATCTATTAAATCTGATAATATTTTTTGAAAAAATACGACCCACAAAGCTTGCTCATTTCAAATGTGCAGTACTTACATGGAAAGGAGGAAACGCAGAAAAGCAAGTTTTGGTTCAAGCCTCAATTATAGCCTTCAAACACATCTCACCCGATAGGGTTCTAAATCTCTGTCGTAAAGCAAGAGCCTGTCAAAGTGCAAAGGACAAAAGCAGGTGAAATGAGTTGCTATATAATATAACATTCGAATGTTTACCTTGGGCTGCAATGTATTGTATGTATGGATACATAATTAAATGATGGAACTGTGGAACAGGGATAGTCTCATCTTCCCGAAGAACCCGTTTCTATACTCTTCTCCCTCATTGAGCCAGTCAGGGAATATTATTACTGGGTAACTTAATCCCTGCTGGATCTGTGTTTCTTAATTCGAACAGGGTGCTGTGGAATTTTATAACAAGCCCGGTCATATGGAAAATGGCTACAGAAGCCACTTAGCCGCTTAGTAACAAGATAGCATAATGGCTTAATGGTAGGTCTCCCCCCAGCATATAAAAAAACCTAGCCGAAATGTGAAAAATATACAAATTTGACAAATGTTCCATGCATCTGAAATTTCTGCAGTGTAAGTGTATTGGGTCCCACTTAAGGGTTGGATGAAATCTAGTTAAGGCGAGAAGTGTTTGCTGTTTTCACACTGGAGGGCTTCAAAATAAGGTTATGGAGTTATTTTAACATCTAATGACATTTTGATGTTTAAAGAGAGGCTACATGACATCACGTTGGAACAATCACACAGACAAATGTCCATCATTTCCAACTTTTCCCAATTTTGTCTATAATTCCCGGGAACATACATTTGCAATGAGACCACACTACCTGCGCAGTAATCGCATAATGACTCAATGTTTGCAGCATCTCAAAGCAAAACAAATGCCTCGTCATCTGTGGGAGATGCTCGATTCTGTAAATGACCGTTTTTAAAAGCAAAATGACATTGGTCGGCCGCAAGTACAACATGAACTGGTTTTTATAGGTAGGGGCAGATCATAAATCTGCGGCCTGGATTAAAAAGTTCATTCAGAACCATCAGAAGTGCGATTGGGAATGTATTTTGTCTTTACCATAGTTTGACAAAGTCCAAACTACACAAATCTGCCACGACATTAAAACCAGTTAACATCATTGAAACTGTTGGTTGGTTGATGGTACGTATTCTCCATCAAAACAATATAGACATAGACTTGTTGCTTCTCCGCTCAGTCAGTAAAGCAATCCAGTTCACTGTCATCGTTCACGCCCGGCGACAACAGAACTCACATGCACCAACATGACCGTCACCCGGACCGAGCTACCAAAACAACAAACAGACAAACTGAGATCACAACAAACTCAGAGAGGGAGAATGACTTCATTCACTGATGTGGACGCGATGACTTCACTATATCTTCGCATAGAAATGAGTAATTGGTGGCCATCATTAAAAATATTTGAAGTGTTTTCAAATTTGATGCTGGGTATATCTGTGTCTAACTTAAAAGAATATAAACCCTTTTTCCTCAAATAATCATCTTACTTGAACTTACTGTTGGAATGATACCCAATCAATTCTTATTCACAATTGTTATTGTAATTGTTATTATTATTATTATTATTATTATTAGTATTATTATATTACTCTTATATTTGTTTTCTCTGTATCCCAAGAACATTATGTTTTTTCCACCTTCAAGGGCACTTGTTTTTACCGCAGACTAACTGAAACTGCCCGAGCACTTAAACCTCTTCATTTCTCTTGGGTCAAAGAGTTGCACACTAATGCTCTCTTTTATTCCCTGCGTTGCTCAGACACAAGCTTGTTGTTGATGATGGATCTTAAAGCAGCATGAACACAGTATTCCTCTACTGGCATCCTCACTCTGATAACATTTACATGCGTTCTACTAATGTCTCCTTGATGCATATACACTTATCTTTTAACTTCCAACTTTATGGACATCATGAAACAGTTTTTGGAGCTGAATAGTCTCATTCAGTTCTCGAAGGGTCAAAAAAAAAAAAGAAAAAGTAAATCTTTTGCAACGAGTACCACATTGCAACATTTTTGGAAAGAGCCGAATAAAGTGCATCTATTTCCATTTTGGCAGAAGTAAAAAAAAAAACATAGAAAAAGCATACATAAATGTTCAAAAATGATCAAGTTAAAAAAAGGCATTATTCCAACTAAGACAAAGTGTTTTGCACGATAAATCCTTCCATCTATCAGTGCTCCTCATGCAGCACATAAACTGCACCACAATGATCATCAGCAGACGCACATAGTGGAGGAAATAAAACCTATGGTATGACACTTCTTTCCCTCCCATGGATGTGCAGCTACAAAGTGAAAACCAGGAGATGATACATTTATTAACATGTAAAAGCCATCGGATCATCACATGCATCACTGGGTCTGCCCTCTATCCACAGAGCACTTCCTCCTCTGTGGCAAGAAATTGAGAACACATTGTGTTTGCTCAATGGCTCCTCTAGATTACATTGTAAAAGATATCTTTCTGAAAGTATACATTAAATCTTCCTCTATAGCATCTGCATTCAAACGCACCATCTGTAATTCCTATATAAATGGACAATAAAAAAAGGTTTTCACACAATGTGATCATACTTTCTTGCTATGGCTCTCTCTACAAAGGGTGTGGCGTTGCTGTGTGTGTCATTACTCAAATAATGAACATTTTGATTTAAAACTGTCAATATGCGACTGTTTAGTGTGAAAATGTTTGCTTTGAGGGGTTTAGACTGAGTCATTTGTGTTGCGTGTTGTGTCCGTGTCTCGTTGGCAGCGTGCCATACCTTAGGCTGGTTTGACATACTCCAAAAAGAGGTTTCTCCTCTAAGCCGAGATTTCCTGCTTCAATAAAGATAAACAAAAAACACACGTATTAGAAAAAAAGAACACATCTTCTTCTTTTGATGGTTACAAATTGCAACAAGACATTTTGTTGCATTTACAAGAGAACATTCTTATTCTTAAAAGTCTTACACCCAGAGTTTATTTACTACTGCCTCAAAAGGTTTTCAGTTTACAGTAACGTTTACGTCACTCACTTTAATTTAAAAACATTAATGTGCAATTGAGAAATCTTAATCAATGTTGGCTACCACATGAGCATACACATATTTGTATATTTGTACAGTATTATAATTGACTTCACTTAGCACTTTTACATAGACTCACATCCTCCTTCTGTCAAGTATCTGGTCTCTTCCGCCATCTAGTGTCCATATGATGAATTTTAAGATTGGATAAAACCCCAACATTCCTGAATTTGTATCAGAAAACAGAAAACAGTTTAGCATCTATATTTTGAAAAGGACTCTTTAATCGTGGACAATAATATAAATAACAGACCCTGTAAAAATTGCAGTGGACATAGAAAGCAACTTCACAAGAAACCACATACATACATACATACATACATACATACATATATATATATATATATACATAACACCATCTGAAATATCTTCCGGTAAGAATGTAAAATCATCAATTCAATCAGCATTTAAGTGATGCAGTCACACCGACTTGTTCCCCAAAAACTAAACCCATGTTTTAGCAACATTTCACAATATTGCCACAATTAATACAGCTGATTTGGAATGAGTTCAACTCAATTATGATTCATAAAAAAAGACAACCTGACTAATAAACATGGCTAAACTACATACATTTGACATATCAGTTAACCCCCCCCCGCCATGTGATTGAGAAAACACAAGCGTAACTCTTTGAAAGTAAGTGTGAGTGAATGATAAAACTCATTCTCGCTCAGTAAAGAGCTGAATGTCCAACACAGGCCAGTGGTTTCAACAAAGGCCTTAAATTATACAGCCATCAGTGTTTTACATTGTCCTTCATTGCGTCTTTAAAGTGGTTTCCATCCACCGAATGTATCGCATCAGATACTGTGAAATGTGGCTTCAGAACATTGACAAACAGCATAATGAGGCACAAAGCGAGGTGCCCGAACCTGGCAGGAGGACTGAGGGGCCACCGACAGATGTAGTAAACAAGGCCAAATATGCAGACACGACAACATTTAATGTTGCTTTGGCGTGATGGTTTCTTTCTACACAGGTGGGGATGTCCTTAAATGCCTCATAAATGGAGAGGCTAAGCAGCAGCAAAGGCAAAAAACTTCAGTTTGAAAGAAGAAGGTTTATATCAGGATTCAATATATCAACATTTACTATCAGAATGTCACTGTAAATGATCTTATTTTTGGTTAATGAGCTAAAATGCTGGGAGCTTTATGCTGACAGCAGGAGTAATACTAGCTGCATGTAAAGGCTTTTATTGTACAGTAAACTACAAAAACATGTGAATTCGGTATCCCTTGCAGCGACTCAACGTTGGTCAATGATTTAGCCCAGCAACTGCAACCCACACTTACTATACAAAATAACACGTTAAAAAAACGGAACTCCACTTATAAAAATCGAAACATGGAAAGTAATGTGTCGGAACTGTATAAAATGACATTTAAAACTGAATGTTTAGAATAGCGCTAAAAGAAAAGAAGGCAGAAAGACCATTTCAGTCAAGTGTTACAGGCCTTCTAAGTGCAGTTACACTTCTCTGTGGTAGGCGCCCTTACTTTTTAATATGTGCTCTGTTCAAGTATTCCCAAGTCTCAGTGAAGAAAATATCCAAAGGGGAATTATTTGATTTCTCTGCCATCTCGATTGTTCCATTGGTTGCTTGACCACCATTGGTCACCTGACCATTACTGAAGATCAGTGAGTAAAAAAAGTGCTGAAAATATAAAGCTCAGAGAAAAAACTCCAAAAACAAATACAGGCCATCCAAGTTTGGCTCACGAGGACAGTTTGGAGTAGCTTGGTGGTGAGAACTTGCGTTTCAGGTATTTAATAATGTAGAGAGGAAGACAGCTAACCAACGTGATGGCGGACACCTTCCACAAGAAAGGCCAAGTTGTGATGAATGACAGGTCTGAAAGAGCAGAGACAAGTTACACATATTGCTGTATAGTGGTCACACAGGATTATAGCAAAAATAATCAGACAACTTCAGTCAAACAATGGAGGATTCACCATCACTTGATTGGAAAGATAAGGAAAAACAACATGAACAGTCAGGAGATGTGGCTAAGGAAGGTATGGTGTGTTGAATCCAGCCACAATGTTTTCTTAAAAAGAGTATTGAACAGCCGAATAAATGGCATGACGAGACAGACGCGAGACATCCGAAACATACAGTGCATATGACTTTGAAGCAAATGAGATACAATGGCGGCCGATTTACTAAAAGTGGAACATACAGAAATAATGACAGAGGGATGGATTACATTCACAGGCTGCACACCTACCAAGAAAAGCTCCAAAGGACACCCTGCCTATGCCTGTTGCCGACATACAGAAGCAAAAGTGGTGCGGCAGAAACGGAGAGAGAGTGCAGTGCAACAAGGTTAGCAGTGAGACACGGAAACACGGAAGGACTGAGAGGAGAGGAGAAGAAGAAGAGGGAAGCAACACAAGCACAGAGCTGTGGGCTGGACTACTGGATTATACTCTGGTGCCAGATAGTATCACATCACAGTCAACAGAGAGTGGGGAGGAAAACTGTTCAAGTGCCCAATCCATTCAATCCCCAACTTAAACCAACCGAAGAGTGAGGTTATTCCCCCAAATCACAGGAGGCTCCTCGGCAGTGGTAGAAGTAAATGATTTCAACAATACATCAAACATCACAAAAATAAAATTCTATTTTCAAATCTGACGACATCTTTCGGTTATTTGCTTTGGCTAAAAGAATGAAAAAACAAAAAATCTTCTGATTTTGGACAGTAAATGTGGATTAAAATTGGAAGTAATTGGGGAAAGCCCCTGAACACGGTGAAATGCGTGGCCTAAATGACACAATAAAGAAACGCTTACCAAAGTACTCGTTGAGAAAGGCGAGCGAGGCGAGGTAGCAGCCGAGACTGAAGAACTCTGCCACCACCATGAGCCAGTGCCAGGTACGGATGGTGAGAGCCACCATCAGCAGCTCCGTCAGGATGAGCGCCGTGAAGGAGATCGCCACCACGTGCACGAACTCCGACTCAAACAGCAGCAGTCCGCCGTACATGAGGATTCCACCTGGTGGGCCATAGGAGACACAGCGACTAGATTATAATAACATTCTTTCAATTTGAATTAGAAGGTAGACATGTGTGCATAGGATTGGCAATGCCAATGGGAATAAACAATTCCCTAAAGGATTTCTATTTTTTTTTTACATTTTTTGTTCAGGATCTTTGCCAAAGGAGGCACCGATGTTTTAACTCAAGGGTTATCTTTTCATCCATGTCTGTCTGTCTGTCTGTCTGTCTGTCTGTCTGTTCATGCGTCTGGAGATAAGCACTGATTTGATAACATCCTTTATGAGAGTATAAGATGCACAATGTGCTCTCGTGTGTCTCAGTCTATAAGCGTTCAGACACTCACTCATCTCTTGGTGCCAACTGTATCTTGGCAGCCTTTCATTTAATCATAACATGACTCAAATTGAGCTTAATGGCCTATAAGTGATCACATAATGACTGTTTCATACAGTCTCCATATAGAGCATTCCAGCGAGTCAAACTCTGTGATAAATTAAGCCAGATTGGGGCCTAATATTTTCCTCCTGTGCTGGTTGTCCTCTCATGTTGTCTTTTTTCTTTTTTTTCTTACAGACCTAGTATTGGCCTTTAATTAAAAACCTTGAGCTGTCAGGAAGTCACGCTCGAGCAGGAACACAGATCTTTCTCACACTCTGCATGGCTTAGCGATTACAGAAATATCGATTTACTGGACAGACAAAAGCCTACATGTAAAAGTGGATAGTGGTTGGAAACCTAAGATACTGAGAATCAGACTATCTGAGTTAGGAGGGGCCCAGGGACTGTGGTATTAGACACGGTAGAAATGATCAAATGGTGGTTGAAGAGTTTCTCTGACAGTTGGCAATGCCAGGCCACTGTTTTCTTTTTTTAAATATGTTAGTGCTGGTTCTGACAAAAACTTTCAGTATTTTTTTTTTTTTAATGATTTTTGAGGAACTGCATCTGCAAATCACAGTGTATGATGGACAAATAACTTTTAGAAACAATCTGTGTGCCTCACCTTGATAGATACTGATCAAAACCCAGATGAGGAACGTCTTGAAAGACAGCGAACGTCCCTGAAAGAGATCATCATCCTCGATGAGTGCAGCTGCACGCTCACATATTTTTTTGTTAAAAGCTGTCAGGGAAAAGAATTGCACACACACATAAAAAAAAGGGGACTTGCCTTGGTGAGATCTTTGTAAAGCTCCGGATAAAGCAGAGCCATGTCTGGCTTCACATCTTGGTCCAGAACCAAGGAGAAGACTGGGAACATGGTGTACATAGTGGCATACCTGCATCAAACAGAGTGGTGTGCAGAGAACTCCTCAAAACAATATTCTTTCATTTGTTTTAAGATTTCTTCTGACAAAGGCACTTACCCAACCATGAGGAAACCCTGGTACAGGGGCACAGAGGCAAAGAAGAATATGGAGGAGAAGACAGCCTGCAGACAGAGAACAAAAATAATGACTGAAGGTTAACAGGACTTTCAGAGACTTAGTGTCGATGAAGTGAATAAGAAAGAAAGGCAATCATGAGATTCCCACTTTTTATTCTACCTCCATTCAACAAAACGAGCTTTGAAAAAAAATGTTTGTCGTTGTGCTGATGATCGTTATACCTGCATGGTGGAGATGATCATGCCTCTGTGCATGACAAACTGGCCCAGCGCGGCAGAGCGCTTGTAGCTGTTTCGGCCATGAACCATGAGCAGACGACCAATGTGCTTAAACTGAGTGATGGAGAAGTCTGCGGCCAGAGACGCTTGCTTTCCTTCCTGTTGGGCGAAACAAACACCGTTTATATGGCAACAACCTGTAGATCGATGGCTCAATAGGGTCTTTAGTGATTTGCGTGTTCAGGGAAGACTCTACCTTTCCTTCGATTCCAATACCACAGTGTGCAGCCTGGATCATGCTTACATCGTTTCCCCCATCGCCTGTCACAAAACAGGAACAATTCATTATAAAAACAGCACATTTCTTTACAATGTATACTACCCAGTCATGAAAGGAGCAGTGATACACGAGTTGTTCCTCTGAGCGTTTGCTGCCACCTTGTGGATCAAATAGGCAACTGCAGCGTGTACTTGTACATCTGCATCTGTGTGCGTCTATGCAATTGACTGGAGCGTTGATGCTGGATCTTCAGCACCAGTAGTGCAATCAGTAGTTGGTTGCACAGATATGTTCCCACGGTTTCCCTTTGTAATCGCTCACAATGCTGCAGGCATGTATTGGCAGGCCTCACCTATGGCACAGGTTCTGTTGGCTGTGTGCTGCTGGAGGAGTGTAACGATCTGGGCCTTCTGAGTTGGGGAGCAGCGGCAGCAGACCACTGCTGGACACTGACACGCAAGCTCCACAAACTCGTGCTCGTAATACCTCAAACACACCTGCAACGTCACAAAGTGAAACATAAACAACAAATTATAGATCAGTCATTTTTAGCAATCAGTTTGATAATTGCTAAATATCATAGAACAAGCTACGATCAGTTTCCCTACAAACTAGAGGGTACAACTCCTGCTTAGCTATTGTAAAATCATAAGGATTTTCTTTTTCCAAAAGACCTTGGTTGAACTGCACAGCATTAGTTTTGGCTGAGAAACACTTCTTATTCTCTCCTCCCCAATTTGGCTGCATCCTCAGCATCATCTGTTGTACAAAGCAATGTCACTGTGTGCTGTACTGTGTTGAAGCACCTCTAAGGAGTCTCCAGAGATGACCAGAGCACAGTCATGTTTCCTTCTGAAGGCGTTGAGCTCCAGATGGGCCTCTCCTCTGCTCGAGACCTGCTCGAGGGCCACATAGTACAATTAGCCACATGAACATTTTGGGTTCTTGTCATCTACTATGAGAATCGAGAAGAGGACAAGTGAAACAGCATACTGGTTTGAAGATGTGGATGTCTTGGTTTCTGGAGACCAAATGGGAGCTTTTGGCGATGCATGTAGCCGTTTCCAGCTTGTCTCCCGTCAACATCCAAATCTAAGCAGAAAACAGGATTAGCATGGAGGTGGATGGAAGATGTGACATACAGAGACATAAGAACAGCATTCCTTGACTGTTGTCGTGTTTCCGTTCTTGCCTTGATGCCAGCGTTTCTGAGTAGCTCCAGCGTGGGCCTGACATCTGCTTGTAGCTGGTCTTCGACACCGGTCAAACACAGAAGCTCCATCTCCCTCTCCAGGCTCTCCACCACTGCTGCCACCTTCAGGGCTCGGTCGTGGATGCTGAGCTTTGCCTGGTTGTAGCGATTCTGCACAGAGAGGGATGATAAAGGTGGAGACGAAACAAGTGGAAAAAGGGTTTAGAAGTGGCCAACAGAGCAGATCAGAAATGTTGAAACTCCAAGTAGAAATGTATTTATGAGGGGAAAATAGAATGCGAAATGTGGCAGTATATTTAAGAAATAATCATTCTCCACAGCAAAATCTAAAATATATACAATCCCACCGTTTCAGACAGCATACTCCTGAAGAGCTGTGGGAATGTATGCACGTGAGACATTTGCACCAGGATTCATTCATACCTCAAAGTCTTGGTATTGCTCCTCAGACAGAGACTTCTTGGCCACCACCAGTGTCCTCAGGCCTTCTCTGGCCATGTTTCCACACTGATGAGAGTAGAGGATATTGGTAAGCAGAGGAATTGCAACTTCAGGACTATGAAGAAACACTTTCTCTCTTGGCTAAATTTGCTTTTTTATACATTTATTTGTGTTGTTTCGCCAATAAAAAATAAATACAAAAATACAGGGAATTTCACCATCTATTCTATTAGAGCAGCTGCAGTATAAGCACACCATGTACAGTAAAGTCAATGGCAGCATATTGTTACCAACACCAAAAGAAATCAATATTGAATAACATAGCCTGTGGTGAAAATCAGAGGGCACAGTAAAACAAAGGATGGCGGTTTATTTTTGATATGAAACACCAATGGGGCGAATCTGTCCTGTTGATTGGTTATTGACAAGCCGAGTTACCGTAGTGCCGGGTTGATGTGACAGTGGCATATTACAGCCAACACACATCATTAGCACCATTGTTCAAGAATATGACATACTGTAATTACTTCAACTTTATCTAGGTCACTAATTAAATCAAAAGCCGCCCCCGGTGCCAAATGACTCAATAATGCCAATATAATTATGAACATATGCACACAAGACCTTCGACCGCTAAACTGGTGAACACTCAGCCTGTTGATCTCTCCATGAATGTCCTAATTAAAGGAGGTTATTGGACGAAAAATATCGTTATATAACGTTATAAATGCCCAGTGATACATTTGCCTGTTGTCATGCTGACCCATTTTATGTTGGATTTCAATTTTGAGGGTGCCTCATTTTAAGCAAGAATAATAAGGCCTTAAACATATGCTCCTTAATATATTAATGAAAACAACATCACAACAACAAGCAAATACATATTTTAGCAAAGGCCACATACAAATAGTCTTGATGCCGCTAACACGATGTCCACAAATCAAACAATCTTAAGAGGGGACACAACTGCCGTTGGACTGACTGGCTGCAGCGTTTCAAATGTCTAACTTTAGGTTGTTTGTGTCAAAGCGGAGCCATTACCTCTTCCTCCAACCAGTCGTTATACTGGACAATGCTCGCCATGGCAACATCGGCACCCTTCATGTAGAAAGTTATATCTCCGGTTGACTCCTCCTGAATAAAACGACAAATGACAATTAGAATACTTCCTGAATGTTGAATTGAGTGTTCTGCTCAAGAAAAAAAGAGTTTATTCTGAACGATCAGTAATAAGATTCAAAGCATATTTTGTAGTTTCAATGACTTTCTAAGGCTTTTATGGCCAGAAAAAAAAAACAAAAAAAAACAGTCAGTTACATGTTTTAAAGTGTTTCTACACCCGTCATCATACAACATGCAAGCTTCAGCACCGACTTCCTGCTAATGATAACGTTCGGGAGACAAAGGTCCTTTTCAGTAAACTATTTCAATACATAAAATGTGAAAAAACGACCTAAATTGTTAATAAAACTATTCAGCAAGATAAACACAGCCCAAAAGGCAACATTTATTATATCAATGTATGATCTTTTTATAACATTGTATCACATATGGTCCACACCTTGACGATGATGCCCATCCTTTTGCTCTCAGAGGTAAAAGGAAAGATCTGCAGGATGTAGTAGGAGAGAATCTGTCCGGAAGGAGTCTTCAGCTGCAGAGAGCTCAAGTCTCTGTTGACCAGGGTCAGGCCAACGCTCTCTGTCCACCGAACCAGCGCCACCTGCAGAAAACATAGGAATACAAAAGGCCCGCATGACTATCGGTGACCAGAAAACTACGACATTTTCATGAAAACTCTAACTTAAATAACAAAAAGTGTTCACAGGGCGAAGAATTTGGTTTTTGGGAAGATCTGTAGAAGAGCTCCAAAGTGAATCCTCTGAAGGTCTGATATGATACGACGCCAAAGGAACAGGACTGGAAAAATATGACGTTTTGGTTTAGATTAAAAGCTTTTGGCAATTCAAATCGTACTGAAATGACAAATTTAATTTCTTGATATTGACACAAAACCCAAACAATAATGAATGACATTAACATTTGTTTTTTTGATTGTAATGTAGAAATAAGTTCAAGAATGAATTCAAAAATATAGAATCTGTAAGAAGTAATTTGCCAATTGTTCCACGACTATGATTGCACTTTGTGTTAAAAGACAAAGCACAAGAGTGTTACGGTATCTCCAGAGCTGTTGAGCTCTTCTCATTCAGCTCCAGATAAGTGTTTTTCTGTTTCTCTTGCCTCTTTCTCTCCTCAGCAGGAACTGCAGCCCCCAAGCGAGTGTTCAGCTGCACACGACTCAATTCTCAATGGGTTCATTTTCAATTTGCTCACTCAAAGGTTGTTATTATACTCTGACCTACAAATTGGAACTTCCTGGTAATACCCCATCATTTCTCCCGCTTCCCCCTTTGAGCTCTGTAAAAAGGGCTGCCTATATTTACTTCTCAACACACATCTGCTTGTCATTATCCTCTTGTGTGTGTGTATGTGTGTGTGTAGGTACACACATGGACATGCACACAACATGTGCTGAGAATCCTAAAGCCAGCTCTTTAATCTACTTTATCAGTTCAACTGAAACTATTTAAAGCCTTGTCAACTCTGATACAAACTGCACATGAATCACGTGTTACAGCAGTAATAGAAAAGACTGCTGCTGACTACTTTACGACAATGGCAGACTGGCTTAAACAACCTGCTCAATCATTTCAACTGTGTTCACAACGTTCTAGTGATCATGTAAATCACGTTGGCAGTGCTGCCTTTAAAAACAGCAGCTCAAGCATGTCACGGTGAAAATAGATTCTTAAGAGTTCAATTCTACCTCACTGGCAATGTAAGCGGTGCACACTGAAAAGCTAAGATTTGTATGTGATAGGTTAAAATGAATTCAAGGTACATTATATTCAAATTTACTTTCATTGTGTTTTTAAGAAAAACAAGTGAAACATTACTCTTTTTTTTCAGTCCACAGTGCCATCTGGTTTGTGTGCCACATCATCTTTCAAGATATCTTATCATTTATATAAAGGATACGCTGACTTTGTTTCTTGCCACCAAAAAGGCCCTCATACTTAACAACAACAACAACAACAACAATAATTATAATTATTATTATAATTAATATTATTATTATTGTTATTATTATTATGATTCAATCTCTTAACTCTCACTTTAATCACATCCTTCGCTGCTTGTGTAGGTGTGTTATGTGATTAATTGAACAAATTGACCTGTGCATTACCTTTCTAAATATAAATTAGATTAAACATTACAGCAGTAATTTGTAATTCCTTTGTACAATCATGCTGACGTTTTAATGCCTTGTGATTTTATATTTGTATTTTTACTTTATAAGCCACAGTTGCACTTTCTTATAGAAGATAATGTATTTTTTAGTCACTGACACTGTCAGTTCTATCCTTTTGTGGAAAAATAAAGCACCCATTTTTCTGGACGTGGCGGTCATTAAAGGCTACGGTCAAAGGATCTCTTCTGACATTATAGGGGTCAAAGGTTACGAGACCTCAGCGGCCCACTTCATCTCCTTAATGATGGCTCATCACATTAGAGAGGCTGAGGAGAGAGCCAGGGCCGAGCAAACTATCACTAACAGAGGAGGCCGAGATCTGAGGCAGCAGTCAATGCGGCTGAGGAGAGAGAGTGATGAGGAGAGAGGGAGAGAGAGAGAGAGAGAGCGTGAAATAAGGAAGACAGAGGACGGACAAAGAATATACTAGAAGGGGAAAGGAGAGGGCCACCGACAATCACCGACCCCTACCTTTCATTGTCTCTGAGAGAAAATTAAATATTGATCAATCCAAGCAGTGTAAGACAATTGGAAGAGCGGAGATATAAATAAATATATACATCAACCCTGGACGGACAAAAAAGAGATTTATCTTTCACCACCTTTTTAACTCCATATTGACTGCTACAATTGGCTGGGGTTTAACAAAAAGTATGCAAGTTGCAGAGATGCTTTATGGAGCACGTAACGGGTGATAAACATGTGAACGCTCTTTAACTGGGTGTGTATGGGAAGGTGAAGTATCCTTCAGTATAAATTTTACCACTCTAATATCAATTCCAACATTTCTTCCCAATCAAATATTTTCCTGTGTGTCCAGAAATTAAGCATCCTCCTCGGATTCAACTGAAACAACAGAAGCTCTACAATTTGTGGGGACCCTCAGTCGTAAAAGTGCCAACTCTTAGGTTACGCGAAGAAATAGCAAAAGGACAGGACGCTATGGAAATGCCTTCAGGGATAGTTTTTGAGCTGCATTCTTTCTTCGGCTTGAGCAGTAAATTCTCAAAGAGCAAACACAGACGATTAAATAGCTTGAGGAAGCTTGAGGAATTCGAGACCTTTGACTTTTTCGACCATGAATTCACTATGACGACAAATCAATTTTTCTAGGGTTCACTGATAAAACATTAAAAACCAAGAGGAAACAACAGGGAGTTTCACTCCCGATTAAGTCCCATGTCAATTTTTGCCACAGTTAAGAATGAACTGGGTTGCTGATGTCTAGTGTCAGCATTACAGACACATCACAAAGGCTTCACCCACAAAATCCCCACATACTAATCGGAAATGTCAGATATTGTGCACATGACCCTTCAAATATTTCCGTGTAAAAAAAAAAGAAAAAAAAAAAAAGACAGGTTTGGTTGTGTGCAGCACTTCATTTAGATTTCAGAGTTTTGTCGAAGGCATGCGAATCCATGGTAGACCACTCAGCCTACTAGTTATTGTACAAGTGGCAAGTAGAACTTTATAGTAATCTTTGGGTACAAACCGTTTTATTTTTGATCTATCAATTTCGCGTTTTTTTTTTATCATTATTTCGTATTTACCTCATCAGGGCTGGAGGCCTGGTAGGTGCGGTTATCATCACTGAAGTCCTGGTCTGCCTCGGCGGACTCCGGCTCCCCGTTCACGCCGGCATGCGACTCGTAGACAGGGGTGACATTGTGGCACAAGGCGATGGCCTTCACGGCCTCGTTGATGCGACTGCTGACGCTCTTACGAACCTTCGGAGCAGACGCCTGGGTTTTCCGGGATGGAGTCGAGCCACTGGTGTTAATATTGGTAGCCTGTGACGTCACCTGAAATATAAAACAAAACGCATAAAGGCTGGGTTCTCTAATAGCCCTCAATCCTCAACGACTCGTGTACTAAATGAGTACAGATGAAGTGCATTATTTTGGTGTGGTGTTTATCCAATCTACAAGCAGCACATTTTTATAATGTTTTCTCACAAATAGTACCCTGACAAACTACGACAAACCAGACTCGGCTTAACCATATTTGAAGTACCACTATACCCATTCAGACCTAAAAAATGATATAGCTGCCCATGATAGCTTCGTGGATACAATCCAACTTGCGGCTCATTCATTCTGACACACTGAGGGGAAGTGGAGTGTCATTATCTTTATCGTGTCATATCTGGTTTGAGGGCCTTTAATGTCTAACCCATCAATTTAACTGGGTGGTGACCAGCGAGCAGGCAGACTGCCCACTGTGCCAGCTGCATTTGACAGGGGCGATGCGCTCTACTGAAGCATTTGATTTTGGCTTATGATTAACCTTCAGTCCTGCCAGGCATGGAAGGAAGGACAGTAAGGACACAAGATGACAACCTTCATCAAGAGAGAAGGAGTGATTTCAGAAATAGACATTTTATCAGACACATTTAGTTTAGTGTAGACACATTAGTAGAGGACACGATTATATCGAACATTCAAATACTGACCTTTAAAGGCTTATGTATGTGTAATATTGAGTACATGTTAAATGCGAAACACTTGAATCAATTATATAGATTGATCAAAATTTATATTAGTTATGTATCAATTTAAGTAACTGTTTGATTTTTTGCTATGAGAATTTTCAGATTCTCTGTTTTAATGAATTAATGTGCGTGCAAATGTAAACATTTAAATAACCTTTTGATGCGGGCTCAAATAAACAAACTTCTGATTTTACAACTCACTGGGACAGTAAATGCAAAAAAAAAACAAAAAAACACCACGGTATAGTGCATAGGACTTAGAAGGAAGCATTGCTGCTCTGTCCTGCTTGCCTGTGCAGCGATAAAAAGACCTGTCATTTTTCATTTGCTGAGATTACACATAAGGGTGTGGGGCAGATGGTTTCAGTGTCGACCAGCTGTTCTGGAGCTGGCTGAGAGCAAACAATATCATTCTGTCAAGTCTCCAACCAGATCTCAGCCACCCAGTCAGGAGAACACTTACAGTACAGGGTGTCGCTCAGGGACACCGCGTGATGAATGAACAATATGGGTTTTCTTTCCTGGAAAACGTGTCTATAGCTAAATATAAAAACTGATTAAACGGATCTACGGGGAGAGGGTAGAATAAGCCAGAAACACATGGCAGGAAGAAACAGCACATATTTGTATTTAAGTGTATGCACTCCCTTGGCAGACACACATTTTCATAATGTAAAGTGACAAGTTTGCTTCATTGGAGAACCTACATTTTGTTTTATTAATGGTAATTAGTTGATGACTTTGTGTTGTTAAAGGATCAACAAAATGAAAACTGTCCGTTCTCAAAAACCCGGGGACGTCCAATGATAATGTTTTTTCCCTCCCTACTGTCTGTACTGTCTGGCGCATGCAGACGTACGCTGAAAGATTAATTGGATTTAAAAGAAATGGTGCCGAGAATATGGAGGGCAGAAGTCTCCGTAACGGTGGAGCAGGTTGTTGTCATGAAATTCCATGTTGACTCCTATGTTGTCTCCGAGTTGATGTCAGCTCTGCACATTCAACACCACTGGCTTAGGTAAATGCAGTATAAGTGACAATTGTCTCCATAGCTTCAGGTTTTGCCGGCAACACACTAGATAACTCACCTGTGCATGTGACTGGACTATGTGGCTCTGTATCTCATCCATGGTGTCAGTGCCATAGGATACTGTTCCCAGGTGCAGTCGCTTAAAGATCATTTCATTCTGTGTCAGAGTGCCTGCAATCAAAGGATCATTATTATGAACTCAGCAGTTATACACTAAACACATGACACTATAGAGTTTAGCCACAACTTAAAGTGGACGTTTGAGGCTGTGAAGCCAATGTGAGTTCTAGTGTAAAGAACTTTGAGTAGTTGTTAAGACTAAACTACATTTGTCGGCCTAAATCTTGTAAAATTGACTTTTTTGGTTTACAGTATATACCTGCAGGGTGGTGTGACTGCTTTCTCATTGACCTTATCTCATTACCAATATGGACCGCACGTCCTCTCTAATTAACAGAGAAGACACAACATTGCATCTACAAAGACTGGGTAAATGTTTAGACATGGTTTACAAATAAAAAATAAACTATAAAAATGAGGCCAATGGCTTTGTTTAATGGACGCCAGTTGCAGGAATGGGTGCCGATTGAGCGTGAAGCTGATTAGAGGGCATCTAACTTCCAAAAACAGAGCCACAGGGTTAAGCAGATCTAATGGATTGATTGTTTGCACCTCTTTCCTTGTGCTTAAACGATCAACCTGGATGAATTGGCTGTATGGCTAATCTATTCCTACCTAGATCATTGTGGCAAGACAAAGACGCACGTTAGGACCACCACAGGAGTTAATCACTCCGACACAGTGGCTCGCATTAGTAAAGAGCAGCTATTAGTTATAAGAGAACCAGGACGTGACGTCCGGTGAAATAGATAGAAATGGGAGACAGTTTAAGGAGGCTTTGATAACACCTGGAAATTCTCAAGATGTTTGGAAAATGAAGTCCGTTGTGAAAATGCAGAACCAAGTGAATTATAACTTTGCTTTAACAATCTTATGGACATGTAATACAACATGTGTAGAATAGTACCTGTCTTGTCTGTCAGCAGATAGACCAGCCGGCCAAGTTCTTCGGGGATGGTGCTGGTTCTTACAACGGTGCCGGGGATGTTTTCATCTTTCATGATCATCCAGCCATATGCAGACTTTCCCATGTCCAGATTGACTCGCAAGCTATGTATGAGGGGAGGGAGATCCGTAATCAACCAACAAAACACTTTTTAAATGGGTTTAAAGTTCTGTCAATTTACGGGCCCAACCATTCACAGGGCCTCCGATTGACCTCTTTAAAGTATATACGATTTTGATACTTTTTTATTGAAAGCTGTGATAAATGAATAATGAGAAATATACTTTTTGCATTTTTTCATTCAACATGAGGAAAATATTGTTCAGCGTAACTTTTTTGTTGTGGACACAATAAAGTACCTGATGGGGATGATGTAAGAGAAAAGCACGATGAATCGGAAAAGGTTTCGGAACCAAGGACCCACAAATCCCTGCAAGGCTATCATGACAACAGCCAAAACCACCTGGGCCAGGAAAAGGGCTTTGGTGAGGCGGTTCAGCTCCAGGTCCAGCAGGCCAACCTGAAATGGGAATCGGCGAAAGAAAGAGGTTAAAATCACTAGACTACTAATTACCCCAAGTGAGCTGGTTAAGATGTAAAAATAACGTTAAATGAGAGGAGGCGCACATTGTGATGATCCACTCTGTAGCTCATGGACAGCTGTCTATTTACAGTTAAGTATGGAGTCAATAAGATATGGAATGAACCAAAGTCCAGACAACAGATTAGGAATAACGACCCTTTTTGACAACCTATTTTACACAAGTCCCTTTAGAACTGTACCATCTGCTCCTAAACCTTTACCACATGCTACACGGCAGTGAAAGAGATTCTTAGCTGCAGGCTTTTATCATGCAAACCGTGTGTGTACGGCATAAATACGTTTATTAGTGGAAGTACTTTGTGGTAAACTTCAGACATGTCATGCTCAAGTATTGCCCTTGAATGTCGACAAACAGTCAAAGGGCCTTCGAAATCTGAGGAATTTCCCATATTGAGATGGTTCTCTGGACAAAAAAAAAAAGCGGACAAGAGGGAGGTCAGAGTTGTCTTATTTTTTCGAGTGTATCTCCCAGCCAATGGAGCATGTGGGAAAAAGATGTCAAATAAAGAAGTGCCCTTCCCCTTTCTGGCAGAGCTCACAGCAGAGCCCTGTACACAGAGGGCTTTCATCTGATGCACCACGCTTACAAAAACAGCAGAACATAACATCTCTCCTCCTCCCTCAAATAAAGGAACCTCTCTGAAAAGGAGGGGAGGGGGAAAGCACGTATAAAAAAAAGCCCCAAAAATTCCTACGCTGCCTAAACCCCCACCGAGCCCTCCCCTCCCCCCCCCCCAGGACTGGGAGAGCTGGGAGACCGGTGTGACTGATTTATCGGCCGCTGTTAAAACTCCCAGTAGCAGTGTCTGGAAAAGGGAACGGTGAGGAGAGCGAGAGGGTGGTATCTCCCCACCCCGGTGCCTCACTACATGGTTCATGGTTGAGCAATTGAGAAAAATAGGGGGTTTGGGTGGATTAAAATGAAGAAAAATTAAGACGGCGCATGCCTGAAAAGCAAAGGATCCCCTTCGGCTTGAACAATGGCCGGTCTAAATTTTCCAGGCTTTGACGGGGATCAGATGAAGTCATTATTCATTCAGTCAAGGGGGGGAGGGGGACTCAATTACCTCAACCTTAAGATGGTATCAATGAATAAAAGTGCATAATTTTACTCCATTCATCTTCAAGCCATTACAAGTGAAAGGAATGATTTAATCTGCTTGTGTGGCTTTTGTTTCACCATGTGTGTGAAATGGAAAAAAGAATTGCAGCTCCAGCACGCAAATGTTTTTTCGCTAAACCCCTGAATATCAGGACTTCAGTCAGAAAGCAGGGTATTGTTTATTGCTCGTGACACGGGCAAACTGAGGCAGCCGAGAAAAGAAAGTGCAATTGATTTTTTTTTGAGATGCTTCCGAGCCACTTCAAGTTTCCCAGGTTTTCAGAGTAACAGTTTGAGAGAGATCGGAGGCTTCCTGAAGAGCAGCCTCTTGTCGAAGGACATTGTTGCGTCGTCTCTTTTCCCCGAGAAAGAGGTGTCAAACAATACTGAGACAAAGAGTGAGAGTCTCTCTCTCTCTCACGTCCTGTCAGATTGATGAAGTACAGGCATTGTCGCGGCCGGTGTCACTGCAGATTATATGAGGCCAAAACGTTCCTGTGACTTTAGCCGCGCGGTATCGACTTTCCCCCGGCAATCTCCAGTCTCCATATTGGCACTTCTGACATCATCTCCTTGAAATATTGAATTCCTCTCAGCTGGCGAGCTTACACAAAACAGTGGCCCCTGCAATTCGACCGGCCACATCAGCGTTCTCAATAAAAGACACTGGTGTCAAAACTGTGCCGAAGGAGGAAGGGAGCTTTAGAGAGACGAACAGCGGTAGGTGATAACTTTGTGCGTAAAAGTCATTGGATAGCACCACAGCGAAAACACAACATCCTGCTAAATGCCCGCCTTTATCAATTGAAATGTGTATGTAATCTAGTCCGCCAATCTTCCAGGTTGCCTCTTATATTTAGCGTCACATTTTCATTAATCTCTTCAATCTGAGGACAAAACGCTCGATGGGGATTCTGCAGGATTAACTTCCCTCGCTGAAAATGCCATTTAAATCCTCAGTTAGTTAATTTCCCTTTTGGTTAATTAGCAACTGGCGCTGACCTTTAGCATTGACAGGTCCAACTTTATCTCGAAAGTCAAGGTTAAAAAACCACCTTGCCATAGTGATTGATTAGTGATTAGAGGCAGGGGGACGACGATGGCATGAGGGGAACTTGGAACAGATGTTACTTTGTGTGTTCGTTTTGCACTATTTGGCTTTTACAAAACACTTATGTCCACGCCGGCATCAGCTAAAAAGGCCTTAAGATGTTTGTTTGTTTTTTTCCAGGAAACACAAGATAACTTCATTATTATTATTATAATTATCCTTGTTGTGAAGGAAATCGTTAGAGGCCTTTACTATCAAATCCCAGGAAAATCTTTCAAATATCAGATTTTAATAGTGTCAAATTATTGGATCAATTGATAGCAAATTAATCAAGTAATAATTAAGCTACTACTTTGGTAATTGACTGTTTTATACTGAAATATTACCTAGATAAAGCTTGAAATATTTCAAAATGTGTCTGGAACACAAACACATTTGTCTGTTGCTATTTGTTTTTCATTGTGACAGTCAATGGATTATGTTTGAGTGTTAGACAACATCATCTGAAGATAAAATATTGAATAGTTTTGGGCTTTTTCCTCTGACATTCAATTCACCCCACTATTACATAAATAAGAAATTAAGTTGTAGATGAATCAATAAGGATAATAGTTAGTGTATCATCAAAACATCCTCATAATCTCATCATTTGATTTAAAGAACCCAACCAAACCTTGAAAACAAATCCTACGTCTTGCAGATTTTCCTGCAGAATTACAAAATGCGAGAAGTATTTACCTTGTTCTTGGCATACGACGTGTTCAGTACACTTCTGGTCTCTTTGCCTGTGTAGATCACCACCCCTATCACCGTGCCTGCCAAGAGGAGAGAGACAAAGAAAGTAATTCTGCTCATTAACTGAACCTTACCCACACACACGCACACACGCACGCACACGCTCATCTTGGTCAAGTAAGATGGACTGCATGAGAGGAAACACAATAAGGCTGAGCTGAGGCAGGTTTGTCTCATAGCCATTCAAGCCAACAGACAGGAGTTTAATACGCTAAGACTCTCGAGGCCCTATGGAACCTCATAAAAGCTGATCAATATGCTTCCATCTTTATTTGCCAATTCATTACTGTGGCTTTATTACAAAGGATTAATGGGTCATTAATATTAAATGAGCTTAATGGGAGTGCAAAGGCGCAAATAAACCTAAACACTAACCCTGAAATCCCCCAAACTATAAAATGGGAAGGAAAAAAAATGGGCAGAAAACAAAAGGAATAACGTGAATCGCAGACACAGGGAGAAATAGAAAACGCAACCAGTGGTTCCAGGATCTGAGGATGGAGGTGATAGATTGGCCTCGTCGTTGCCTAACTTCGGAAATAGTACGTGATGTGACAAATGGTGTGTGGCGCGGCATGCAGTGGAGCTTCCATTTGAATATGCGAGCAACTAATCCTCTCATCACAGCTGGACTGGGGCCCATACGAGTGTGAATACATGTTGATCTGGGCCAGTTCAAGTGGCAGGAACGCCACTGTAGAGGCAATGAAGTGTCTGTCAAGGAGAGGCTTGTGAGGGACAATGACATTCCCAAGCAGGGATGATGTAAGGGGTCCAAGTCAGGCTTTTTGCCCGAGTGTGTGTGTGTGTATTTCTTCTTCTGGTCAAGGTCAGGCCAGAGGGGAGAGCAACACCGCAAATCAATGGTGTGGTCATCGCTGAGAGCGTCACAAACACTCTCAACTGACACAACTGTTTCTGTGGGGAATTGCTGTGTTGAAGCGAGGGAGGATTACCTCAAATACAGTGTTTTCTCTTATTCAAACATGTGCACGGCAGTATCCAATCAAATGGCTTCAAAGTTTAATGCCGGGAATTTCTTTCACACAACACGACTTCAGTGTAAGGACAGAATCACTTGAGCAAGTGCACTGTTGAGAACGCACTGCTATTATCGAATGCTTTGGTACGCATTACATTTTCTAAATGCAACTTTCCAAAAGCAATATAAAATGAATTGTGAAGTGTGTTTCCATCAACTACATGAACAGAAATGTGCCTCTTCTGATTCACTCTGCTGTGTGCCACTGAATCAATTCTGCAAGGGCCCCCGTCTGGACCAAATTTACTGAGATTGCATATACTTCTGATAACCCCACTCTATTTTATTCATGTTTACTTTTTCGGTGAAGTTGCAGAATGTAACGGTGAGTACCACAATGACTCGATCTTTGTACATAAACAAAATCTATCACTATGCAAACGTACATATTGTTGCTTCAAGGCACCATTTGAAGCAATTGCATAACTCTTAAAAGTAAACAGGACTTACCTGAAGCAACAACTGTGCTTGCCCAAAGAGTGTTTTCAATACTCAGACTTTCATGGATCTGTGGGTCCGCATCTTCCTGCAGGAAAAAGGAGAGAACAAAAAAAAAATAACTTTGAGGGAGTTTATCTGTTGGTTTTACCTGGGCAGTAAACCATATATTTTTTTTATGTTTTTGTCCTGGAAATCTGTCAGTACCATTTCTGAAACTCTCCTACTATAGCCACTGAATAATACCCAGTGGCAAAGAAGAGAGATACTCAACGAGGGGAATTTATTTCTGCAATTAGACAACTGCTAATTCGCCTTGCTCAGTGAAACCCTGGAGCAAATAAAAAAACAAAGCAAGGCCAGGAGATTTTGCTTTTAGACTTAAAAGGACAATGGATGGCATAAAAAACATGAATTGGGTATTAAACAATAAGTCAATAGAAATGTGTACCTGAAACCAATTATTTTTGACTAAACTTAATTCTGGGGGAATTGCCATCATTAATAAAGGACTGTTATTCAACTTACATTTAAAAGGAATAGTATTAATATTGGTTTCTGAAAAATATTACGGTTATTTAAATGTTTTCATTTTTTGTAAGTCAAGCCAGTTTTATCCATGTAATTAAGGAATAAATGACTTCAGATAAGATGATGGTTTTATTTAAACCTTTTCGTCAGCTTTCACGCAAACAAGATACGTGCTCTCTCTCACAGTAAAATCAATATTTGTGTGGTTTTATTTATTGGTTATGACTAAAGATTGAATGTACCAGGGCCAAATAAAAAAAACGGTACCGTAAGACAATGCAGCCTAACCAGAATGGCTGGGCTCTACTGTGCCATTAATTTTTACAAGTGCCTGACACAGTTGTGCAGACTGTAGCGATACAGTAGTCCCTTTATCAATATGTTGACTAGATTTGGCATTGGGATAGAGGGTCCTTTTAAAAAACAGTATTGAGAGTGCATGTAGATGAGATTTCAGTGATAAATATGTCCCTGGAGAGCCTCCTGTTTCACCCTCCCATTTCCCCCCTCTCACTTAAATAAAGACAAATGCTGAAAATGGCATGAGTCAGGAGTGCAGAGTCGTGGCTCCAGTTTCAGCTCAAATAGCTCTCCTGATATGATAATTATGATACCTAAGCACCCACATCCTGTCAGTCCACTCACACATGGGAAGAGGTGCATGAAAAATAAATGGCAGTTTGAAGTATGCTTGACCACTCTGACATTGGCATCATAATACGGTGTTCATAACTGCACAGGGTCTCAATAAAGACCAAAGACACAAAACCACAATATCCGCCTGAAAAAAAAAAAAAAAAAAAAAGGGGAAAAAAAGGAACCCTCATAAATAGGTAAGTTCATTTGCTGAGGATCTGTGGGAACCCATTTTTTTCCCATCCTGCTCAGACTAAAAGCAAACGCTATGCAAAGGAAGGCCGCGGAGGATGAATGAGCAGAGGAAGTGCTCGCTCACTAAGCCTGGTGTGTGGCCAAGAGTGAAGACGGGCCACAAAGCCTCCCTTTGTGCCGGAGCTCTCCTCTCTGTGGGGGCTGCACTAATCTCCTATTAATAAAAAAAAGAAAAGGAAAAAAAAAAATCACTGAGCAACAAGCAAGACGGGATGGATGGAGCTGCGAGAACCTGCCTGTGATGTAAGAAGCATGCCTGCTGGAGATAACAACAGGCCCAGATGGACACACAAGAGCTCATTGTTGCAACTTGTCAACATATTGCAGCGATACACATATTCCATGTCAATCCACTTTCTATGGAAAAGATCTGCATGAGCCCAAGATTTGTTGTACAGGTTGTAAATATGTCAACGAGCAACTGTACCCTTGTGAAGTTCCCCTCAAAGCTGTGGATGTCCAGCTGAGGCTTCTGGGCGTAGACGCAGGCACGGATGGAGAGGAGGTCCTGAGACATGACAGTAACACAGGAGATAAAAGTTTTCAAAAGACTCATACAATGTCGGATTTAACTGCACTGCCGTTGTTTCACAGAGCCATTTCTTTTCTTACACCAGAAAACACATTATACAGAATGGTGTGCATAATCTTTGCATCATTTAGTTCACGTTTATAGTCCCGGCATTTGAATTCAAAAAGCTACAGCAATAATGTCATTGCATTCGAAATAGGTTAACTGTAGCTGAGCATGAACATTGGATACAAAACAAATTAAATACACGCAAACAGGCAAATGATGTTTGCTCAGTTATCACCAAGAGAAATTAATCTAGTGTTAGTGGGGAAGCTAGTTAAGAGGACCTGAAGTTTTTAGATGTATTTTGTCAAACGTCAGACTCAATACTTTTCATTCATTCTTTTTCAAAATCTGAATTTAAGTGGACCTAAGTTGAAGAACATAACCTACATAATCGATTGAAGATATTTAAATTATTAAAGAAACAAGACAGCGAGACACAATAACAGAAACATATGATTGAAGGCAGATGATTTGCTCTCTCAGTCATCCAAACTAGACTACAGCCTATGACATGTCAAGACCCCAACACCGGCCTTTCCACACATAGTGGAGCGAAATTGATTGTAAACTTTAAATTATTCAGACAGGCAGGCTGCATCTGCAGCGAGCCAGCAGCCTTCAGTCATGCTCAGATAGTGTTCTCCCGGTGAGAACATGGGCAGAGCGGTTAAAGAGGAGCAGGGAAGATTATTTTACTGAAATCCCGATGGAGAGTAATGTTGCTCCAGAATTTTACAGGCAAAGGCTCAGAAACGGTGAAGAATCTTAAGACATGCGGACATCAGTGGATTCGTTGACCATATCCTGATGAAAGCCATGATATGAATCCAATAGGTGTTTGGATTTTGATTCATTTAAAAACATAGACACTCACGCAAATAATATTTTTTAGACACATGAATACAGAATAGTTAAATAGGTGAACTCGTAGGTGGGGCTTATAGTAGTTTCTGCCCAGGACTTCAGGGATTTGTGGATATAAAATCTTAATTATTGAAATCTGATGTTTAAATTAATAATGACCTGGTCCTTTTTATTCATGCTCAGAAGACTCTTGATTTGTAATCTGTGGTCATATGTTGTGGTGAAGTTTATCAATTGGATTCATTTTGAATCCTGACAAAAATGCAGAGAATTGGGACAAACTCAAAAAAGTTCCCAGAAAACCATCCGTCTTTTCTGTGGTATAAAACCTGAAAAAAGGTAAAGGTAAATCTAGGCTAAAAACAACTCTTCAGGTGTCTTGAAAATCAATCTGGCAGCTACTCCTCCTTTGTCAAATGACTTCCTGAAACTTGAATTCTCTGATCACATTAAGTGGCAACAAAAAACCCATCACCTCAACTTAAAGTATCACCTCAAGTTAAAAGGAAGGTGCTGTCAGGTCAAGATTGTTTCTGCTGTCTGTCATCAGTGATTAGGTTTCCATCACAGCATAGACAACTTAATTTAGGGAGCACTGCTTGCAGCGATAACATACGACTCATTCACTTATTCTGACTTGGTTTGCCAGCTAGCAGAGATTCAATGCATTCTAATGTATCCATACCCCCACTGCAGGTAGTCGCTGTGTGCAGCCAACGGCGACTTTCAGTTTCCAGTCAGTTTCTCCATCCAGCTGATCTGTTCGGATGAAACATGAACCTAGAAGAAAAAAACACAGAAATGCCGTCGAAATTGTTGCGTCTGGTATAATGTTTTCACAGCTTCCTTGCCCTAGGAAATTCAAATAAAAAGAATTCTATCTATGGATAGTCACTTCAAAGGCTTTGGTTAAATTTAATCTGAAAAGAATGAATGTGAAACGATTCTTTTTACAAAGCGAGACAAAATAAAAATGTCATGGCAATGTTATAGTGCAACGTTGAATGGAGATAAAAGTGCCAAAACTTTATCATAGAAATGTTAGAAAAGTCCAGTCGACAGGGATATCCATTTAATGTTAGCTAATAAATGGCGGACATTTAAATTCAAATCTAAATATTTGAACAAGGTTGGGCCAACACACGTGACTGTTTTGAATTGAAATGTAACACAGCTTTGTGAGACTCAGTATAGTTTAAAAGTAGAACACATTCAATGTGTTAAAGTCCTGTTACTGTAATATGTCAATGTTAATCGTCCACTGCACGGTTCATTTATACAGAGCATGTAGCATAGTGTCTGTGGCTGCTGTGAACACAGCGCGGTCTGATGGATGTTGAGCAGTCGTGACCTGCATTGATCTGAGGTAATATTACATGGGAAACTGATGGATGAGAGCAACATATTTGACATAGAGGGTAAAGGGCAGCTATAAACCATCCGTGGAGGGTTAACTATGATGGAAAATATTAACACAAGGAGTATGATTCATGCTTTCCTTCTGCTGCAGCGGCAGTTAAGCCCCTAACATAACGCCACTGCAGAGTGTGCGTGTGTGTGCACATATGTGAGACGGTGGGTGCGACAGTGTTTATGTACGTTGGCGAGTGTGTTGGAGGCATAAAGACATCAACGACTCCCTATCAAGCATATTGACACACTGAAGATTGATGGGAATGATGTCCTCAGAACATTTCCTGCGTATGTCCCTATGAAAAGAGCCAGGATCTGACACAGCTCATTGATTAATCGGGATTTGCATCATCCGTCACTTGAACAATGCAATATACAGCATATGAATCACACGCGGCCTTGATCAGATGATGTCAAAGGACAGGAAGTGTGAAAACGAGTCACATTCCTCACACAGTGTCATAGGGCACAAAGAGTTCAACTCCCAAGCATTCTGTCCAACATTCAGTGTATAATTTGTGGACATATCTTAATATTACCAATAAATCTAACTATAAATATGTTTGAATGCTAACACCTGACCAATGGGAGCCACACTATAAGGAACAACAAAGGGATATTTTAGAGTTTTTCGCAATTTTTTTTCGATCAAGATGTTTTGTATCCAAACTTACATACCATTTTTCTCTGATGTTCTTAGAAATATCATGTCAGCAGGAATCCTTTGGTTCTACAAAAAAAAAGAAAAAAAAAAAAGAGTGTTAATAACAATGTGTTATTGACCACTGTGGCAAAAGCCCCTTGAACCTTCCTGAATAATTAAGCAAGGTCAATATCTTGACCAGAGGGGGATGGATAATCATCTTTTTTAAGTCTGTCCAACGAAGTAATGGAAAATTTGACTTTACAGCAGGAGCTACATTTCACGTCGACTGCACTGAAACCCAAGATGTGAAGCTGAACAGGTGAGTTTTCCTGTCTCAAAAGGGAGTTATCAGTATCGCAGTTAAAGCTACAGCATAACTGTTATCGACACTATGGACTGTCATTTTGTAGCGGATCTGACTTCTATATTTGTCAAAGTTGGGGTGCCAGTCAGAGTCAGGTCTGACAAATAATAAGAAAACAAAACGAGCTGTCATACCATAGACAAAATAATAACTGAGGCCTGCAGTAATGTTTTTTACCTTAGAAAATGTAGTGCACTAGGTTACTCTTTTAACACACATTAGAATACCAATTCATAAAGCTGTTTTAGATTATTCAAGTTTGTTAACTAACAGTATCATACAGTATATTTGGTAAAATCCTTTGTAATGGGAGACTCTAGCCATTTGATTAGCAGGAACCCTTCAAAAGCATTTAAAATAAAAAAAGGTTGTACCTTCTCAACAATGACCATGTCTCCAACTTGTATGTCTGAGCTCTTCACTTGAATTTTACCTAAGGAAAAACAGGTAAAAATCAAAGACAGGAACTTACGTTATAATCTTCTCTCACTCTTTAAGATATGCTGTTAATAATTAAATACCAATGAAATTATAATGAAGGCATTGATTTCTGGCCCGAGAAAATCACCCAAACTCTTAAAGCCACAACCCAATTCTGCTATTGCTCTTCTTTCTCAACTTCTTACACACTTCAGCACGGTAATGTAATATCCTTCTGTTTTCATATCTGGTCTGCATGGACAAAAACAATGACACAGAGGTTCACACTCAATTACATTGCATAAAAATCTATGTTGACCCTCTTCTTCTACTGCACTAACAATGAAACACCACTGCGTTAAAGGTGGTGCACTTGGTGTGCTAACTGCATCCTTAGCCATGGTCACAAATATCACACATGGGGATTTTAACAAAACAGTTAACAAAGGGACAGACCTTAGATCATATGGTCCTGAGAAATTGAGGGAGAGAAAAAAAAAACAATGCAATTACAGCGAGACGAATGACTAGAGTTACAAGTGTAGATCCAGGGGGATGTAGTTTGGAAATTGCACTGGGAGCTGCTTCTCTCAGCACATGAAAATCTATCATCATAATGTCAGCAAACCGTTAGTGGCGCGAGGAGGGCGATGGATACTAACCTCTCACTGTAAGCTTGCTGTACAGTTGGGAGTTCATCTCTTTGTCCCGCTGGTAGCGGCGCACTTCGTCCACAGCCTCTCGCACCATTGTGACGGCTAACACAAAACCCTGCGTATTAAAACAATGTTTGAAAAATGCTCCCTGATCATTAAGAACCTTTATGTATAGCAGAAATCTGATTTATCTACTTTATTGTTTTTCAACAAACATAAGTAGATAGAATTCTCTTTATATATTATAATATTCAGAACACTCATTGAGCAACTCTATTACAGTCACTTTGAAAAATGATAATAATGAAATCAATATTCTTTGACATCTATTTTATGACTAAACAAACTAAACTAATCACTAAGCAACACACTCTCTTTAGCTGTAACTGGTTTTAAATAAACAAGTACAGTAACACCTAAAACATACACATGAACAACATTTCTGGCATAAAACAGTGCAAACACCCTTTGAGAAGGCTCATGTGTTTTTCAAATACAACATTTACTTCATTAAAAAATGTCCAAATTTACCAAAGGTGCCCAGTATGTGTACAAATATCCGATCTTTAGGGATGGCACAAACTGGGAACAGGCCACCACCAGGAAGTAGAGATTGAGGAAGAACTTGAACTGCTGGTAGAGAACCTGAGAGGAGAGCACGGAGACAGATTTAGTGGGGTGAGTCAAACATGTCAGCAAGGTGAGTCAGCGACGGCGACAGCTGCCAAAGAAGTGGAAGAGGATACAGCAACAACAAAGCAGGCAGGATGGGTCTCTGCAGTTGTTGGGAGGTGGAATGAGATACTGAATGTTAATGCTGTTAACGTGACATTAACCTAATGGAAACTCTGACCGTGTTACTGTTTCAGATGGCATTCTGGGTACAGATTTCATGTCGCAGGTGCAACGCCGGTTGGTGCCAAATAAACATGTAGCGCAAGACACACAGGACGGATCAGTAAGGTAATGAATGATGAGAGGGAACAGGCTAACTTTCTTAATTCACTTATACTGAAGTTCCACCTGTAACGTATTGAGGGCTCTCTTCTAATGGGCTATTCATCAACAGGGAGCCCTTAGTATCCCATTCATCTAAGGTCAAATTTTGAATAATGTTTGCAATAATGAGAGACTAGTGTCTAGTCACAGATTATCAGGGACGATGTGATCAATTGACGATGCACTACAGTTAATGAACCCCCTGACCTTTAGGGAAAAATGCACACTGCTAAACTCAATTTGTGTGTATTTAATAATTCAAAGTGCAGGGGGAAAAACAGAGTGGTTTTTCCGCCATCGCTTAGAATACATACGTCTCTAACAGACAGCTGACATTTAATGGCCTGGGCCAAAGGTGGCCCTCTTAATCATGGAACCATTTGCTTTTTAATAAGTAACTGATGGATCCCTAATGTCCTCTACGGTGTAAACCCTTAACTTAATGACATCATAGTTAACAAATAGAGCCAGTGCATGCTACTGTGTTTTACATACTGCTTAACTGCAAACGATGCACCCCTTTTGCAGGGGTGGTCAAAGTTAATAAGCTATAGCTACAACAAGTGTCGAACCTGCTGTGTGTGGATCAAGTATAGGACCTTTAATGTGAATTTTGTTTCATAAGATAACACAGGCTACATATGAACACTGTTTTCAAAAATCGGACTCACTCCGGGCACAAAGGTGAAGATGTTGTACTTCTGGTTTTTGATGCCATTTTTGGGATACTTCTCTTCACATTTTTCTGGGCACCCGAGCCAAACCGTCCTGGCCTTCAGTACCTTCTTTCTCCGAAATACACGAGCCAGGCAGTCACAACATCTGCGAAGCAACGACATGCGCACAACGTTGTGTAAGCATATGACACAAACCATATGTTGCTCAATATATGGCTGAGATTGGTTTGGTAGCCTTTACCAGTAGTAGACCAGTAGTGTGGAGGCTGCACACTCTGACAAGAGGCCACAAGATTAATTTCAAGGGTCGTAAGATGATTAACCAGAAATAAAAATCTAAGGATTTCCTCTAATATTTGCCATTTTCTAGGGAATTACTACATCATTATATGACTTCTTCTGAAGTAATTACATAAAAAGATCACTCTTTGGTTGAACATGTTGCTTTGTTTTAAGGCAATAAAATAGTTTTAAGGTTTATGGCAATCACTGGATTACATTTTACAAGTAACCCAGTAACATAAAGAAATGTACAGAATGATCCAAATGCAAATGTATAATTAGCACTTTTTCCAGCTGCTTTTTCCAGCTGCAGACAAGTAATGCTTTTCGAACCGAAGAGAAAAGAATCACATGCAAAAAACAAGTACAGTGGACAAAAGTGCATTTTAGAGTAATGAGACATGTGTTTAGTTGTAACTGTATTAGAAACAAAATAATCCGGTAAGTCATATCTTTTAGAGATTTTAGTTACATACATTTAATGTCGTTTGTAATAAAGGAACAATTCACTTTGACAACAACCAGAAGGCAACAGATGTCCTGTCATCTGCCAATTGTTATTGATAACTTGCATTAGTGTTTTTTTTTTTTTTTTTTACCGATTTTCCTCTCATTTGTAACCATAATGCTGATATGTAAATAAGCTCGTACTGCAAGCCATTTTCTAAAAAACGTTTGAGGAAGAACTCTCAGTGCTACGTGACTCAGACACTGTCTGAGTCGAATAACACAGTGAACCCAAAGAGCCAGGTATGCAATGTGTATGCAGATAAACCAGTGAAGCAAAGGGACCCTTTCCCTTGGTTTCCTTTTAAATTTCACCTTACGTTGAACAATTCTAACTTGAGAGCCTATGTCCTTTTCTATCATAGAACATTGTTGATGTCATCCTGTTAAAACTCTTAAGAAGAGATGAGAGAAGAGATAGACTTTACATTGACGTTTACTTTTCAAAAAGTATTTGACTTTCTATCAACCTGCTAATGAGTACATTGGGGCTTATCTAGTATATCTGATATCAAATGCAAACAACAGTGTTGCGTGGGGTTAAATTACAATGAGAGCAGCTGGATGTGAGCACAACCCTAAACTGGCACCTGAGGGGGGAAAGAGGGGCGAGTGTCAGTGTATACCGTCATGCTGATCGACTTGGCTTTTCCACTTTTTGAGCAAGTTGGCAAAACATAAAACTAAATAAATCAACTTTGGTAAAAAGTCTTGTTTGTATTGGCCACGATGTTCCCTGCCTCTGTGCACTCTGAGTCCAGATTCATAAGAGCGATTATTTGATCAAATGAATGCTATTCAAATAATATGCCATTTGAACAGTCGGGGCTTATTCAGTGTGAATTATTTGTGTTTTATAATCCCACACTAAGCACACATAAAATTACTGGAAAGCATCAAACTGGTCAGCTGTGAAAAATCCGATTTGTTCATTAGTGGGGGGATGGGGAGGGGGAATCAATATGCAGCTTCAACTGGAGATGCATCACTGACAACAAAACCACACTAAAACAGACTATTCTCTGAAATTCCTCCATTGGTAAAGGGTGCTGTCTGTGCAGTAAAATGCTGCATATTCATGCATTTGTGTATGTGACACTTTATGGTTCTGGCATAAACAAACACTGGTCTCGATAAGCCAGAAAAGAGCATCTTTAGAGGACAAAACCTTTCAAATTAATCATTAGCCAGATAAACCTCCATGTTCTGTGTGACCTGAAAACCTTTCTGGACTGATGATGCGCGTCAAAGGACACAACCAAAAATATGCCTTTATCCTCCCTTTTCACTTCACGCACAGCTACTAGTGCGTTTGAAATCCAAACTGATCAACACTGGCATACATACTATTAACCACTAGACATACATTTACTCACTGATAAAACACTTTCAGTGTTTAAATGTCTAAATGAAAGTTAGATGAATCTAATCGGAAGATTGAAAATGAACTGACTCAAAGTCTAACAGATAAATTATTTAAGGTTAAAAGCTTTTCTTTTTAAAACACCTGCCCTGACAACCATTCTATTGCCAACAGCAGTTTTACAGTAAAAGTGGAAGTAAAAGCCCCCTTATGAGTAGAGTATGCAAAATAAAATATCGATTGAAGAAGCATAATAATAGTAATGAAATTAATTTAATGTTTAATTTAAATCACTAAAATTCACCAGGCAGTAGTTTTAAGTTTTAGGATGTTTTTCCAGAGTGTTCCAAGTAGGCAATTGGACTAGTTGAAGATTCTTAAAGACTTTACAACTCTCATTATCTGACAGATGATTAAAAAAAAGCCTCCTACCAGTTATTTAGAACTGAAGAAGGCTCATGGATGAGAAGTGAAACTCTTCAAGAATCTTAAACCTGTCCAGTTGCCTTCTTGGAACACACCTGAAGAAACGATGACCTGGTTGACTGAAAACCTTTACAGGCATGTCTTTGTTTTTGTTAAAGGTTGAATTTCAGTCTACAGTGTGATCTGTGTCATCATGCAGAGAGTACTGTATCAGCATAATGTAAAGTCATAACGAAAACTAGTTACAACAAAAATACCTGCCACAGAGGACTTTCCATCCTCCTAGGAGGAACCACCTGAGGCCTCTCTGTCTCTGATTGATTCTGGCCCGGGGCAGCGTCTGGTAGTCACTCTCATCATTCTCAAAGCCCTCCTCCGACATCATCAGAGGCATCTCATCGAGGTTAGAGGGCTCATCTTCTAAAGAGAATCTGTGAAGACAGTAACAATGAATAAATATATATTAGATTTTAAAAACAGCTTAGTAAAATCTTACATGTAAAAAAACTACACTAATGTAGAACAACAAAGCACCAATTAATTAAAAATGTAATTAATCAGGAGTGAAAATATGTTTATTATGTTTGATTGTCGCACAACCACACTTCCAAACACTGACAGGCTTACAGATATGCAATGAATGGCCCAACAGTTTTCTCTGAACTTAAATGTATTTAGATGGTTTTGGAAAAGTTAATTAAGTGAGCCCACCTTGTACTAAAATGTGTATGTATACTATTTCTAACTTATTACTAACTTCATCTAAACCCTAACGCAGTGTTGGGTGATGTCAATACTGAATAGTTTAGGCTTGTTTGATCTGGTTCTAATAAACCAAGTCTTGAAGCTTTGACCTCAGCAACCACAGGTCATTAGGCTATGTATGAATCACCATCGACCACCATATTTCACTTTTTGTTTAATTGAATTGCCAAATGTTGTCCACTGTGTCTTTATATACAGGAAACCAGGGATCAGCTTCAGGACAATTGCTCTGTAAGGGCAGTCTTACCCTCACAGTGACGTTAGATAAGCAAACAGAAGGCAACAGATGACCTGTCCTCTACGACTGCCAATTGTTCTTAAATGATAACTTGCATTAGTGTTTTTTTATGCATACCACACATAATAAACTCTCATTAATGTCATCAACCATTAGCCAGATGTGCAAGTGAGTTTTTTTTTTAATTATTATTACTCTGTAGTCTGAAAGATGGACAGAGAAGGGTAAAATGGAAACATCCATATACCTGACAATACCACATTGTGTGCCTCAAAACTTAGCTCTGTCTATTATTTAACATTGTATTTGATGCCCAATCATCAAATCATGCTTATTGTTTATGTTTGGTAATTTTTTAACGCTCACCAAGATATTGTTGCAGTTAGAACATTTGGTGTTTTTAAGTCTTCACAAACCGTTGAGGGACGATGGACTGTGGACAAAATCTGACCAACACAGAGCAGCCGTCATGTGACATCCAATTAAATGCCAGTGCGCTGGTCGACCAAGACGCGTCACTAACTTATAATACAGCAAACTAAACGAGAGTCTTAGCAGCTGTTATCAATAAAAGTAAATTATATATCACACGGGTTTTTTACCTTCAAGAATGATGGTGTGGCCATAGGAAGGAGCTGTTAAATGCGACAGCAGCACTGCTAGCAACACTAGCTAACGGCCACGATCCAAACACAGTAACAGGGCATAGCGACGCAGTCAATAGTTAACATTTCACACAAACAGCTGCTTCCTTCAGCACGCGACCGAAGGAAGAGCCCCGCTTAGCCCTGCGTACCTTGACAGTCTGGCTGAGTTGTTATACGTAATTCTCTTCGAGTTGTTCCTCAATGGATTTAACGGGATGCTGTCAGCCATCTTGGCTGACGTCACATTGAAGAAAAAACCCGTTTATTGCGTATGCTGCGTTCATGTACCACGCGAGAGCGTTGGTACGGGCGATACGGCAATATCAGCATGTTAGAGATCTAAAAGAAGATCATTTTTTAATCCACCCCAAGTTATAATACAACAAAATTACCCCTGACTAAAATTACAGAAAGAGTGTACCTTTTTAAAATGAAGAATAGACCTCATAGACTATGTCAATTGTGAATATTTTCCAACAGCATATGTGTCCAGGCCAGTCACTGTCTGGTCAAATAAAATGCATACTTTCTGGTTTGTATAATTATATTATAAACAATAATATAGACACTATATATTATAACACTTTTCATCAACAAATATTAACGGAACACTGTCTGTCTCAACTTTATTTCCATTCAGCTAATATTCCAGATATGTGGAATGTACCTCCCAAAATCCTTTGCTTCAGCCACATCCAAGGAAATCTCGATTGAATTAGAAAAAAAAAAAAAACATCTTATAGCTTCTGATAATGTAGTTAATTTACCAGTTTAAAATTGAGCCGTCTCCTCAGTAGATATGGATAGCAGGACATCAACAAGATAGACAAATGCAAAACAATTACATACATAGTATACATCCTAAAACTAAACTTCCCCTGAAAAAAATGCTGCAGATTGAGGAGGGCGTAGTTTGACTGCTGTTGTGCCCTTTACTACATGCTTGATCTCTTGTTATTAATTGTATTGTATTGGGAATTCAATTGTATTTTAGATAGCGAGTGAAATGACATCAAGACAATAACTTGTTTTTCATTGTTGAAAAGTGAGGAAGCGAACTGAAGTTTATTCTCTTTTTTATTGGGATCAACTGTTGTTTAAGACATAACATTGACAAGAGACCACTGCAGTGTGTAATGTTATGGATAGTCGAAAGCATACTTTGTGCTTTGCACCAGTCAGCAGCATTGGGCAGCTGTCCGGAGGAGATGGCAGTCCCTTTGCATTATTGATTCGAACAAATGTTTCCTTCTTTCGAGCAATTATACATCTAAGCACCATAGTAATTCTCGGGTACAAGTTAAACAGCTTCTTAATGGATAGAAAAAATGACCGCAAAGGAAAATAGCGAAATGTGAATAATCTACTATTCTTTGTCAATTGATAAAAGTTCATTTTTTAAGTCTATATATAATACATAAAAACAAGATGTTTTACAAATATTTTAATGTTCACAATCGTTTGCATAAGTATTTCATCCGCATTCAGCCTCTATCAATTGATCCCAATTTCTTTGCTGTCATCAATCAGCATAGAAAAATGTCTGTCCATTCCTGTCTTGGTGAGACCGGTCAGAGTACTCCCTGCGCTGCTCGCCCTGTCCATGCCTGCGGTCAGTGGGTGAAGCTGAGAGATGCCTCTGTTCTGAATGACTGAGATCTCGTTGTTCTTCATGGCCAGGCTGTTGGTGATAGCCGTGGCGTAGCGGTTCCAAAATCCAGGGTCTACATTCATGGCTCGAGCTGCCAAGTCCTTTTGAAACATCTCCCCAAACTTTGCGGCCTCTCCGCCCAGCAGGGCCATGGGGTTCTCCATCGACAGCCGCCTGCCTCTCCTGGCTGGTGCATTGTTCCACATGTGAGTCCCCATGTGAACCTGAAAACAACATACATTAAATGGATACTCTTATTTCACATAACACCCAAACATAGTTTGCATATATGGTCAAAGAGACTTTCAAGCACAGTTGGTCATTATTGACCTATTTAGCTATGTCCACCCTTTATATACACTGATCTACTGATGGATATTTAGGGAAATCCTTAAATAATGTTTTTGCATTTTTTATGTTCTTAAATCATCACCAACTATATATTAAAGTTTGTATGAGTTTTGAGTTAGCATGTGATTTTTAAATGACGTAGGGCTGAAATGATCCGTCAATTTATTGAGTTCAAAATGAGTTGATGATTTAAGTTATTTTTCAATTAGATTTTGCCAAGTTGAATTTATACAATTATACAACTGTTTTATATTATACATTACATAATTATTATTTATAAGATTTTTATGCAGGCTAAAGGTTATGCTGTTACTGTTTGTTTATGACACCCACTACACTTGAGGTTGGATCACTCAAAGCTTTAATATTGTTTTATATTGATTATTATGTTGTTCATTCTGTTATTTATGATGAAATATTTCAAGAAATCCACACATCAACTAAAATCAGGAAGAATCCAATATATACCTTCAGATTGCCTTTAGTGGTGAAAGCTCTGCCACAGACGGAACAGACAAAAGGTTTCTCCCCGGTGTGTGTGCGCTCGTGAATCTGCAGAGCACTGGCTGAGGAGAAGTTCTTCGCACAGACGTTGCAGTTGTGCTGCTTCGGTGTGCGTCGGGGCTGCGCAGGCCCGAGCAGCGAGGTCATTGCCGGGCTGCCGCCTGATGGATAAGCTGGAGGGATTTGGACGCTGAAAGGCGGGTGCTGGCCTTCGTGGGTGTGGTTTGTTTGACTGTGACCATTGACCTCGGTTTTTACCACGGCTGACGATGTGGCGTGACTTGTACCTGAAATCAAATTACAAGTATTACAAGACACAACAGCAACACATTTTCAACAGATGCTGTAGGTAAGAATTAAACTACATCATTTTGCAGAATATGGCATTTTCATTAAATGAATGTATTGCATCTTTGCCTTACCTCTGTCTCTGCTCAGCTGAAAAGACAAACTGTAAGGGGTCTCTTCTTTCACACATAGAGCCGCTGCAGCTGCTAATGCAGAGGTGGGAGACTCAGATTGCTCACTCTTCACTGATGCTGCCAAAGGCTCCTGGGATTTTGGTCTGTAGTTTTTCATTGTAGGCGATTTGATGGTCACGCCTTCTGAGTTGCTTTGAATAGGAGACATAGACGCGCGTGGGGAACAGGAGGATTCTGAAACATCGGGGCTGTTTACACTCGAATTATCCAGCCTTTTCTCTAATAAAGCACATTTAATGTTGAGTCGGTCGCTGTCACTAGAGCCATTTGTAAGGGGTTTTATGCCAAAGGAATGGTGTAGGCTTACAGTGGAGTCAATCATCCTCATTTGGTTCTCCAGAGCTGCTATACTTGAAACAATGGCAAACGATTTGGGTGGAGAATTACAGTAAGGGATCAAGGGTTTATATGGACTCACATCCTCCTTCATATTTTCTACCTCTTCTTCTTCTGCCTCGTTTTCATCCTCCATGGAAATGTCATCAATAAAGTCATTGCCATTGCTGCTGAGACTGTCAAAGTTTGTCCCGTTGATGGACATATCACTGTCCATGTCCTGAAGCCCGTCCAGAAGGCTTGAGTCTGAAATCTGCCCCACCATGTGCATTCTGATGTGCTGCTGGAGGACAACAGCGTTGGTGAACTTCTTCTGGCAAATAGGACACGAGTGCTGCACCTGAACTGGCGGGGTTTCCCTGTGCACACCAATGTGTGTCTTCAGATTCCCTTTGGTGGTGAAAGCCCTGCCGCACACTTTGCATCTGAAGGGCCTCTCCCCTGTGTGAATGCGGTAGTGCATCTTCAGCGCACTCTGACAGCTGAGGACACGGTGACAGAGCACGCACTGGTTGGGGTCTGTAATCTTTTTGTCGATATTCTCCACCAGCTGCTGAAGTTTTGAGGTTTCAGATGTATGCATAGAATCCAGGAGGCTGACCGCTGGGAATAGAGTTTCGTCGGAATTGAACGAATAGGGTTGAGAGTCTGGGAGGGGGGGCACGGAGGCGACAGGGTCAGGCGCGGGGGCCACAGACGGGATTGTAGCGCAGTTTTTTTCTGCAACTGGAGTGGCTGTTTGCCTCAAAGTGCAGCTTTGGGCCAGGTGTACTCCCTCCGTCTTCAGTATACTGGACGTGTCTGTTTCAAGGTTAGACTGTGGTGACTCTGAAACAGGAGAGAAGTGAGACTCGCTGCCTCTGTGGTTAGGCGACAAAGATACACATTCACCGGGAGATGGCTGGAAGGGAGACTTAACGGATGGTGTTACACTTACAGGGTCATTTGAGCCTCCAATGCTGGTAATAGTGGAGGAAAGCGGAAGACCCGTGGTGGCTGGCAGCGTTGCTACAACAGGTTTGCTCTCAAGCCATGAGGTGACGGGTTTTTCTGGAGGGAGGGACATTCCATAGGGAATCCCAGAAGTCGTTGGCACATTGTCAAGATATTCTGGCACCGGGTAGGGGTTCATCTGAACATGAGGATACTTCTCTTTATGCCTCTGGAAGTGCACCTTTAAGTTCCCTTTCGTGGAAAAGCGATTGCCGCAGATGTTGCACTTGAAGGGTCTCTCTCCTGTATGGGAGCGCAGGTGGATCTGCAGAGCGCTGTCGCTACCAAACACTTTGGCACAAAACCTGCATTTATGCTTGAAGAAGGGCTCCTCTGGGCTGGGCTTGGTTTCAAACAGGGACATGCTGGACAGCTTCCCCTTCCTGTGCTTCAGCAGGGCTGCGATGGGGTCAAGTGCGCTTGCCGTGGCAGCGATGCTAGCCAGTGGGTTGGGGAAAATGACACTGCTGGGGGGGCTCTGAGGTAGAAATGGCAGGCTGGAGGATGAGCTGAGGAGGCTGCTCTGCCCCAGGCGCAGCGAGCTGGAAGAGTTCAGTGTCTGAGTACAGCTAATGCTGCTGGTGTGTGAGCCTGTGTATGGAGGCAGCAATGTGGAGATGCTGCCACTGCTGGACAGAGATGGCGTAGACTTTTCTGAGGAAGCTGAGGTACACGTGACGTCTCTAAATGTGGACTTCCCACATAAAGTCTGCGAGGGAAGATTTTGTGACTTTTCAAGCGCAGACGACAAAGAAACGGCTGCCTGTCCGTTAACGTTGGAGGGCATGGTTCCTGACAGCGGCAGGACGGGAGGAGGGACGATGCCCTTGGAGGGGAAAGGGTTCGGTGCCAGAGACAAGGACCTGGAGACCGGGTTCATTGCGGCTTGTGTCGGATGTCTGTTCATTACAGCTACCTGGCTGCAGATCTGCTCGATGAGCTGAAGCTGGTGGACCTGTTGCTGCTGCAGAGCCAGCAGGTGCTCCAGGATCACTGGGATGGCGGCCGAGGCCGCCTTCCCTCCTGCGCCACTGCAGTTGATCCCCTGGGAGAACTGGGCTACAGCCACTCTGGTGCTGTGGAGGATCTCCAGTGTCACATTCGTACTGGGCATGTTATAGCTATCAGCGGCTGACATCAGGGGGGACGCTGAGTCCTGAGGCTGAGGGCTGGATGTTGCGTATTTGTCCTGCGGGCGATGCTGAAGCTCCATGGCTTCATCCCGCTCCCCGCCTTCCTCTAAATTGTCCAGTCTCTCATCGTTCACCAGCTCAAAGCCGGCATCCATCGACTCAGCTGGGGACGAGTCACCAGACGTAACGCTGGGAACCGGAGAGGGTCCCGCAGGGGATTCCTCATTGTCCTTAACTATCAGCACCAAGGTATCCTCCGTGCAGACTCTGTGATGTTCGCTCAGTTCAGACCAAGTGAAGAACTCAGCGGAGCATTTGCCACAGATGTGTGTGTCCTCGCTGTTGTGGCAGCCCCCATTAGTCTCCTCTCCCACAACGCCTTCCATGATGCCTGAAAAGGAAATAAAACATGCAGATTACAAATGCAAAGTTGATCATTTATTGTCCTGATATTTCACTCTTTTTTTTCCCCCTTAGCGCATTGCAATTAATCCCCACACACCCGCTGTTGAGTCCATCTTTTCCGACAACAAATGCTGTGTGGACAAGCATTGTTCAAAACCACTGAAGTTCAAATTCCACAAAAGATCTCAAAGTGTCCAAAGACAACAAACAAGTCAGGCTGCATTATAAGACGGTTTGTATAGGATTATGCAAAAAAACATCTGGAAACATTTCATTTGAAATAAAAGTACGCTTTCTTTGTTTCACCCAATACAATTAGAGTAAACACAACACTGCCATAGAGTGTGGAAAATACATTTTGGAACTATAAACTTACTTAAAAGGAAACTGAATGGGAATCCCAGTAAAAAAAAACAACTACCAATTTATTTCCCTCTGTTTATATCTGAAGTTCAATTACAGAAAAGATTAAGTTTTCCAAGCTATGTAACTGTTACCAGATGTTAAAAGGCTTTTGTGATCCCACTTTAAAACGTGCAATTCAACAGGTCCCAAGAAATGCTGCCTTTAGGTGTTAACATTTTTTTTTCCTTCTAAAAATCACACAACCTGTTTTCAGATGTTAATTCTTCCAAAAAAATCTATAGAGATCAGTGAAGTGATCTGACCTCTCAATTGTGCACGCAAAAAAAAGATAATGAAATTCCAGTATATTGATTTTCTGTGCATTCATACATTTGAGTGATTTGTCTAATCGTTCAGAAACAACTGTGAGCTCAACACACAATAATAATAAAAAGACTACGACATGTTGGTTTATTTTAACTACTGTTTACTGCAACATTGGAGTTGAAATAATTTGAATTAAAGCTGACAAATATATATATAAAACACAAATGTGATTCTCAAACACTTTGCACATATCAAGGTTTTATATAATGCAGTCAAGTTCAGGCATTTGAATCTGCCAAAAGTCTGAAAAATGTTATAAGTTGGTGATTATAACTGTATTGCCCATTGTTTTCAGACTCTGAGTAATTGTTTTGCCTGGCAAAATCTTAATTATACACCCCGATATCTCGTTTCAAGTGACAGCATGTTGCTCTCTCCATTACTGTAAATATATCAGTCATAGGTGCAAAGTTTCACATGAAATGAAGAATATCTAGATATGGTTCCCAACTAATGTCAACCCACTTTTGATTACATTACATTTACATTTACAAATGACAGTTTTAAATCTAAATATTACAGCTGGGAATATCACGCATGTAAATAAATATGTTCTGCTTTGACATTAATCCATACACACCTATGTTCATTTGTCCGCTTTGACGAGCTGGTATATGATGCTTTTTGTGAGAATATTTTAGACGTTTAGAATCATCTGTTCAGGCTTTGCCCCATTAGGAAACAGACAGCAATAGCAGATGGAGGGATCAGGGGTAATCAATAGTAAATTATTGTTACACACAAACCGGCTTCCCCACACCAATTTAAGAATAATTATTCAGACATCACCACATTTTAAATAACAAAAAAAAAATATCTTTTTTATGATAATATGATGATGAACAACATAATAACCAATACAAAATAATAAAGTCACCATAGAGTGTTTGGCTTGATTGTGTGCATACATGAGTATGTGTGTGTGCGTGCACGCATGCGTGCGGGTGGACTACACTGCATAATATTCACAAACAAGTGGACATTAAGCAATTTAAACCTGCACGTGTGTTTATATTTACATGTGTTTACAATTATCACTGTATGTCACCCAAAAGAGAAATAGTCCCACCTTTCTCCAGCTGAACAAATAGTGGGGTGCCTGATATATTTACAATTATATCAATCAACCCTACAAATCCTCATGCAAACACACAGAGCAGTGTCACTACTATTGAAAAAAACCTGTTAGTTGATATGTTACAAGCTTTAGGCCTAAATGATCAAACATTTGACAAATAAAAACATGTTTCAGCTCAGAAAAGAAAAATGTCAAAAATTGTCAAACCTATCTGAAAGTCAAATGCATCACAGGGAAATAATCTGAGTCCTTGGCTCACCAAGTGGGTGGTCTGAGGATCACCAAGGCGATCCGGCAAACACAGGAGCGAAAACATTTTCACTGTTCTAGCTCAGGATTATGTTTTCACTTCGTAAGATTCACTTCCAGAGAAAACAAAGACCAGGAAAGATCAAGTTTGATTTAAACCACTGAATATGTCTCCAAATATAATAACACAGATTGAAATTTATTTTAAAATGTCACCCTCACTCAATCCATTATGTCAGCAGCAGAAAACAGATTTATGTCTGTTCCTTGTTGTGTGGTTTGGCCATGAGAGAAGGGAGAAAAAAAAATCACGAAGCTGCAGCTGTAAAGCAAACAGACAGACAGCTCAGCGTTTGAGCCTCTTTGCCTCCCCGTGTGACCCCTGGGCTGCAGAGGTCAAGGGTTCAGATGTACTAATTGTATTATGATCCGGACATGGAGCACTTGGCCCTCGCAGGGTGAGGCTCACAAAGGTTAAGTCAGCAGGCTCTATCAAAGCCCATCTCAGGGTGGCGGAGCCCCCCACCTTGCTGCAGGGCTGTGGGAAGGCCTGAGTGAGGAAGGCCCCTTGTCCTCATAGCTTCTCACAGCCACAAATAATAATGTATTTACATAACACCTAATTTAAAAACATGAGAAAAGAGCTGTGATGGTGACAATCATTTATTTTATCATTAATATAAATAAAAAACTAAATATGTTAAATTATTTGTGTTACAATTGACTCATTTAGATTGATTGAGATGTATAAATTATTGAATTTTTGCATTTCTTATAAGATTTGTCACCAAATTTGGAGAACGCAGGACAAATTCAATTTAAAATTCACTGCGTTTTTAAATAAAAAATGTAATCTGATCAATCTGTTCAAATGTTCATTCCTGTGTAAAATATTAGTACTGATATGAGCGTGTGCTCAGCTGTTATAGTTGATGAAAAGGTTCAAGTAGCACCCAGGCTACATGTGGATAAAATGAATTTGTTTAATTAAATATGAAAATATTGTAAAGTATGTGAGGCTTCTGGTGTATTATAACATAGCCTTGCATGCATGTACAATTAATATGGACAATTATTAGAATGATTAATAATGATTCTATAGACTCCTGGCAAAACGTTAATTAAATACTGGAAATCAACACAGAGTTCAAATCTTCAGTATCTGTATCTATATATTTATACAATTATTTGCATTGAACATATGGGACGTATTAATTAAGAATTGCACACAAAATACATAATTACAATCATTATAGTCTCTGTTTATGGTCAATGTTTCTTGTTAGAATTAAGTTCAAGTGGTTGTCAGGAAGGCCTTGAGCCCCTCCAACATAATCTGAAGAAATAAATCCTTAAATAACATATAAGCAATTACTAAGTGTCCATTTGAACTTAAGCTTGTTCTTTATGTCGTTGGAGTTTGCCGGAACAATAGTTCCCAGCAGGCCCCGTGAACCCATCGCTCCAAAAAATCTGTTAAACATGAAGTTAAAAGGTGGTCATCGTTTCATTTGATTCATTCGTGAAAGGTGCCGTCGATTTGCCAGCGCCCTTTGCTGTTTGTATACCAGGTTCCCATCGTGTTGATAAGAATTTAAAGAAATCCAAGAGTGTGACCACTTTGTGTCCTGATCATAAACTTTTTCTGAAGTGCCCTTGACTGACAAGTTTCGTCTGGAGATACTTCACACTTATGGAGGGGGTCTTAAAAAAAACAACTAAAACGACGTTAAAATGTAAAACGTTGCCTGTCATGCCTCTTTATCGCATCGCCCTATTATTACGTAAACAAAAGGCTGGCTTCCAATAACACCGTGTGAGCGAAGCTGTTGTTAGATGAGAGAGAGAGAGAGAGAGAGAGTTATTCCTGTTTGGGCCACCGGCAGCGGAGGTAAACAAGGTTTAAAAAAAGTGATTTAAAGCCATCACCTACCATCAGTGGAGACTGGTCCGCTGCTGCAGTGTGTCTCCTCTCCATCCGACCTGAGCTGCTGAGGCTTGGCTTGCTTGCGGCGGGACATGTTGATCTTTCTCAGTCCCTGTGTGTGTACGTGTGTGTGTGTGTGTGTGTGTGCGTGCCGCTGCCTTTCGCCGGAGCATCTACGAGCGGCGAATGGGTGCGTGCGGCGCGGGCAGCCTCGGTGAAATAGGCGAGCGGCGGCTGGTGTGGATGCCCGTGTGCAGATTGCGCATGTCAGTGTAATTATGATGGAGGGAGGATAATGCTTTTACGACTCCTGCTGCCCCCTTCGCCGGGTGATTGGCTGCGCTCCAGCCAGCTCGCGCGTGAGATATGGTAATGAGGGATGGAGTTTTAATACGAATTTAGTTCACTTCCTCCTTGTCCGTGCGCGCGGCTGCTTTGACGCACAACTCCGAGCGGGTCCGACATGGTCCAGTCCGCGCTGAACTCCTGTGAGGAGTGCCGTGCGTTCTTGGAGCAGCCTCGGGCTGAACTTCGCGGTGCAAAGACGGACCTTTTTTTACGTTCTTCCAGAGACGAGTCTGTGTCAAAAGAGGCGCTCCGCTTTCACCTGACTCCCTATAGGCTGCGGATAGATGGACTGTCCCGGCTCAGTCCCTCGCCTCTCTCTCGCGCGCACACACACACACAGGACAACAGAGCAGCTCTGGCGGTTATCATGCCACCCTATGTTGTCTTGCGGAAAGGGTTGGGTGTCAAGGAAATCCGCGTTTAATCCAGAATCTACGTGGTTGGAAGGCGCACTTCTTGTGTGTAAAAAAATAAAATAAAAGTGAAATTCCTCAAGCACGAGTTCTTGGTTCATGAAAAGCGTGGAACTTTCGTGCGTCAAACGCTCGTACCGGCGCGGAGATAGGTCCGAGCTCGGAAGTGCGACTCCTTGATTTGTCCGAGGGACCGGTGCGCTCCTCGCTGCCTCCGCCTCCGGTCCATCATCAGTTCCTTGAGCCGGCTGCGATAGGCTACTGCCAAGACAGCACAGAAGGTGTTGGAGCCCTCACTTCATTGGTTAACGACCTCCCACAATTTGGCGCCTGAAAAATGTCTGTGCGTTGAGGAAGAAGTGGGACCAAAAATCATTTGAGTGATGAAAACAAACCACCCGGAACTGTTTTATTTATTTTTTTCATAGGAGCAAAGTTTTTGCAGAATTGCGTGGTTATCGAGTTTCCATTTTTGTAGTTTCTTGTATTGACGGTTGCTTGACACACAGTACAATCACCAAATACAGGCCATGTTTCCCTTTGTCTATACAGCACCATTAACATATATAAATGGTAAATGATGCCAAATAGTGTGGAGTGCATCCTATAATAAAAAAATATATATATTAGATTTTTTTTGCCTGAGCCCCCCCCCCCTCCCAACAAACTGTAACTGTCTCAGAGCTGAGGGAAGAATGAAGTGTACTTCACCAAAGCTGTAATCCCCTTTCAGGCATTGTTCCAAAACTTGTGATTATGTGGTATTAAAGAAGCAGCTGGGGAGGACAGAATCAGCTGTTGATAATTGCACGTACTACACAACAGCATGGTATTGATCGGTATGTCTCTTATTCCCCTGCCATGGAGAGATAAGGAGACCCTACTCCTGTTGGAATATAATTTCTTCTGACCTATCAGGTTTCTACAGACTTATGATGAATAGCCAGAGTGGCCACGAGTGCTTATCTGGAAACGCAACCCTCCTTGATTCGATATCGATTCTTTGTAACCAGCGTCATCGCACAAAATCAAACCAGCAACTACTTGACCATGATCTTTTCCCCGAATTCTAACTTGGCCTAGACCAACATGGACTCTACTGCCGGCATTCAGCACCACTTGAATACAATTAACATGTTGATTTTTATCAGTTTGTATTTTTCATTCAGATTAGCAATGGAAATGTATCTTTACATGGACAGTTTAATAAAAACATTTTAATAATAAACCTTCATGTAATATGAAACCTAAGTTTGTCAATGTGTAGCAGAAAGTAAAGGATTATTTGTAAATTAAACCAACATCAAGATAGAAGAATAAAGTATGCATAGATGTTATGCAAAGTAAGTGCTTGAGAGAACAGTCCTGTCACATAATGACATAATGCAAAGCTTTGTCTGTTTAACATTTAGTCCCAGAAAAGTGAAAATTCAAATCTAATGTTGATTTCGAGTCACTAGTTTATGGAGCTCTTGCATCACCAGAATGTTCGAAATGCTGAGATTATAAACACATGTGCTCAAAGTGTGTTTTTCTGTGTGTCTAAATTGCTAAAAAGGCAAACATTGAGGCAAGGAAAGCATGCTTGTAATGAATTATTCCACGCAACAGAATGTGTATGTCCAGCATTTATGTTGTTTATGAGTGCGCATATGCCAAACAATCTAAAAAAACTAATTGAGGAGGATTTTTCATTTCAAAGTATAAATAACCAAAGTCAGTGAGCATCATGCTGGCATGGGTTCCATTAAAATTGCAATTTCAACATGGTCTTTAAATTTGCCACATATCCCTAAAATGCAGACAGCATGACCTCAAGCTCAGTGGTAGACACACGATTGAATATGAGGTTCGAGATGTTTATTTTGAACCAGTTTTATTGAAGGGTGTGTTCCGGTTGTACTGCATGTCCTTCGGACAAAATCTTAAAACATCACAAATTCACAGAAGACTGTTGTTTGCATTAGCTTATATTTATGTATTCATTGCATTATGTCCCGTCACACAAATATGCTGAAAGTGGAAAATTAAGCGGGACGTGTAGGTTGACCCGAACTTTACGAATGAATCAATCAGCAAAATTAAATTCAAAATGCAGCAAATAAAAGGAAGTTTGTTTTGTGTGAGCAAGTTATTTGACCAAGGATAAATTGGTGTTCTGAAAACGGAAAATTGCGTGTGCAGAAATGAGAAGATGCCCTGCGACCACTCTCCGTCCATATGAATGTTACAGTGCAGTCTGTGATTTACTAGCACCGGAGTGGAGGAGCAGACACAGCAGCGTCGTGCCTCAGCCAGTGCCAGCTGAGGAATGTAAATGCTGCCGTACCGAGCACGAGGCCACAGACGGAGATATGACAAGATAATGGCCCCCCCGACCTGCGGCCCTGAGAAACAGCGACGATCCACGAGGCAAATGCAAAGTCAGGCCAAAAGACACGACAGGAAACTGCCCAAAATAAAATAAAAGATTTGACTCCACTTGAGATTCGGTTTCCGATGGGGAAGCAAATTTAAACTTAAAGGAAAATTACTGAGTCTTACTGAGTGTAAAGGTGTAAATGTTTAAAACATTTATATCTTGAATTTTTCCAATTGAGGAAATGGTTGAGCCGTAAAAAAAAAAAGAATTCTGGTGGAATAAATAGTGATACAGAATGTAACACTGCCATGTAATATAATGACAAAACTTTTCATGGTCGTTTTGTGATCTGGCTGCACTGTTGATATGACATCATCGTTTGTCTTTTAAAATGACATCATGCTACTTCTCAACGGGAACATCATCATTATTTGACAACCGCAGTACAGCCATTATAACTGTCGGAAACTATGAGTCACAAGAAACATTTGAATAAACAATTGATGGGAACATGCAGCATCTGAGATTCACCTGGGAGATCAGGAGAGTACGAATTCACACGTGCCACCATTTTTATATACAATCACAGCCATATCCTATCCTTAACCATGCGAATAATGTAAAAAAAATATGTATCCAGCGTTTTTGAGTTGATACCATCGAAGGTAAAGCAGATGAAGGATAGAACTACAAGTATAGTTTGTTTATCTTAGAAACCTAGGTGGGTAGATTTTTTTAAACTGAGAAGAGGAATCCATCAAGCCAAATGCCGAAACCACAGGCTGCAGCCTCTGTAAGAAACTCGTGAGTGCGTGGAGCCTGCTGCTTTCATGTGATTTACTTTTCAAGGGAACCGACTGGATCATAACAATTTTTTTGCAAGAAATATCCTTCCTCTGAGCCGTTTCTGGGTGGCAGTCTATTTAGCCCTCCGCCACCAGCACCGGGCTGTAGAACAGATCTAAAAGAATTACAATCACTCAGGCTGTGTTTCCTCATACAATCACGCAAAAGGATTTTTCCTGAAAATAACAATAAATCACAGACCGGATCAATGCAGCAGGCCCGGGCTGCACTGGCCTGATAACACAATCAATACAGGGTATTTGGATTTTAATTAATACATGACAGTGCCTCAGCCCTGAAACAGTGAAATATGACCTCAACCCCCCATTTGAAATATGCCCTGCAGAGCATCGCAGACCCCCCCCCCCCCCCCCCCCTGCCCCCCCCGGTATCTGCTACAGCTCATCAGATGTCAGTGGGATCCGCTACCTGAGGAGCAGAGGGGCCAGGAAGCTGAGAGACAGTATGGACGCGTGTTTGTACCAGTAGCAGACCCATTATAAGTGAGTTTTAAAATGCATTTGGTATCCAGATTGTATCCATGATTATGATCAAATTTATGCCAGAGGTCCGGTCAATCTGTATAGCACAAGTCACACCCTCCTCTTGCTTGTTCAGGTCCAATAAACTATTTACCAACAACAACAACAAAAAAGGTTTTGAGGAAGAAGAATGTAATGTGTTGGTATATGTTTGATTGCTTTTCAAAGTGTACGTATAAACTATTCTCAACAACTGGGCCCACTCCACTTTGCTCCAAACAAGGGTGTCTTAAATAATGTCCATGCTGAAGGATTCAGGTACAGCTTCGAGTGGGATAGAAAAGTGCACGGCAACTGGAAACAATTTCATCCGAAAAAAATAAATCATAACAATCCATCCAATTGCTGTTAAATACTGATCAAAACCACATGTTTCATCCTTCTATTCTTCTTTTGTCAGTCAAACAGAGATAGTCAATATGTCAAGGAGGCTTATCAAATTCTCACTTATTCTATCTGGGGACCACAAAGGTATGTACAAAATGTTAAGAGAATGAATATAGTAGTTTGTAGACTAGTAGAGTGTGGATCAAAGTGGTTAATCGACCACCAGACCAACAGTGCTATCAGCAAGTGATCGGCTGATCACTCCGGTCCGTCCTCAAACCCCTCCAAAGAGTCCAGCATTTGCCAAAGCTGATATGGTGGACTCGGACAGGCTCCCTTGCAACAGCCAAAACCTTCACTCAGCAGTTATTGCAGCTGATTGGGAGCAGGTCCTTCATCCCAAAACACAAAGCAAACGGAGAATAGACCAAAAATAAATCAAAAACGGACAAAGGGAGAGGGGGTGGAGAGTGATGGACAGCACCGAGACAGGGCTGGTGGGTTATGTAGACCGAGGGCTGAGTGGCCGGGAAATTTCTGATCGCTTTAATTCACTACACCAAACTTGGCTCGGCTCTCTCTCTCTCTCTCTCTCTCTCTCCCCCTCCGCTTTTATCTAACACTGTGTTTCTGTATTGATTTTTTTCCCCCTTTATCTTCAAGGCTGGATAAGAGGACACAGAACTACGGCAGTGAGAGTGAATAGAGAACTTTCCTGAAGATTGCTGCTATTCTCTGGCTTATTGCCTCCTGTCCTTCATGGTTTCACATGACGTCCCGGGTGTCAGGTTTGCCTTCAAGCTGTAAATGAGGAAGCTGATGATACCAATGGACTGGGATCAGAAAGGAGAGAATTGACTGAGGTGGGAAAATGGACACGTAAAAAAAGAAGTCTTAAAGTGTGGGATGATCTAAGTTGGTGATCTGGTTGTAAATATTAGCTGAGGCAAGGGCCAGAATGAGAAAATGAGAATAATTCTCTGAGGGAATTGAAGTAGTTGAAAATGTGGGAAGGTGCAATAATCTCTGCATTTAGAGAAGCATGCACCCTAGATTAAAACATCTCGTCAGCTTCTGTTTTCCTACCCATAAAGGATTCGTTAAGATGTGCTTGGGGCTTGGATAACGTGCATACTTGCACAAAACTGCATATTTCTGGGAAAAAAGGAAATGATTCATTCCTACAAGTAGGCATGTAAACAATCAATGTAATAAGAGCAGTTCATTACAACCTTTGAGCACATATAAAGGAAATCTCAGATAATAGAATATGAAGTAGTTCTTTTCTATGTGTGTACGTGAGTTCATTTAAACCAATTTTAAATTCAGAGAAAGGGTTTCTTTTCCAAGGAATTCCTTAAAAACAAAGAGGAGATGGTCGAGAATGTGCCAGCTGGAGGCCCATTCTTATCCCAGAAACAATTAAACAGCACAATTGTTTTAAATAAGAATAGATGGATCCAGATCAAAGTGAGAGTAACAAATCTTTTTGGAACCGACTAACAAAGCGGACTATCCACAGGTAGCCTTTTGTTTCATTTCCAGCATGAGCAGAAACAGCATTTCATACTGAATGTGACAAATGCACTTACTGGTAAACCTTTAATCTGGGACCCCTTACACTCTTCTGAATGGACAAACAGAATTTGAACTGTACATTTTATTGCTCTCATGTTGTATCGTTGTACCTCAATGTGACTTTTTTCTTGTCAAGTATTTGTGTAAATGCTTACAACAATATCCGAGACACCTCTATCTTTCATAAATAAATGAATCATAAAGGTTAATTGCACCAACTGTTTTTGAGACTCGACATTATCAAACTGTCACTGGTTTCAAAGATGGGCAACACATTAGAGCAGGCGATTAACATTTGAGACCCTAAACCTATAACATTATATTTAAATGTATTTAACGAAAGTTTATTAATTAAAAACTTGAAAAAATTCAATTGAAAATCGCTAAAATAAAAATCAAATAAAACGTTTTGAAAGTGACAAAATGACAACAAGATACTGTGTAATTTTTTCCATTTTCCTCTCCTTCAACTTTATTTCCGGGGAAACTATTAACCTTATACGCCACAAATAAAAACTTTGAATACAACAATGTGTTCAACTTAAAATGATGCTACATTGTTTTTGATAAAACATAGGATCAACTCTTCCAATAGCCGCAAAATGAAATTGTTTGGAATAAACTGTATTACATGTAAACAACATTATAAATATCTCAAAGGCTCCATGCTTTTGATAGTTAATTTTCCTGCTTAACCTTGTTCACTTTTGAGTAACATTTTCTTTGCTACTTCTACTGAGCTACCACCTCACTGGCATTAAAAAAGAAAAATGAAAAACACATCGAAGCAGTAAACGGAGCCCTGAAGGCATCTTTGACACTTTGAAGCAACATATGTGAAGATTTTTGTGCCTCCTCCTTCAGTGTGACTCTCAGTAGGACACGGACACAGGGCTGAATAATAACTTGGAAACCCATCCTAAAGCCCACCAGGAGAAACACAGACTGCAGTCATAACTTAGAGCAAAAGGCCAATAACTGCTGGTAACCACAGTCTAAATTTCTCTCTGCCACATCATCGGAGTTGGAGCATAACGGCGAAAAATGTGACACCGGCAGTCTAGAGATGATAACGGTCTCAAAGAATTGCATCACTACACAGGATTGTCTCCTCCATGGGTTTGGAAAAAAGCGTTGCCTTGTGTGAAAACATGAATGATGAGGTCAGACTTACTCGTGTCTGTGTGAAGTTGCAGATCCCTGTGAAATGTCATGTTAAAGCCTGCAAACAAATAAAGGTGTTGTCTCCGGCCCAGTAAAACAGCAAAGCTCTGCCACTGTCTGCACACAATGAAAAGGAGGCGAGAGAAAAACAGAAACCCAAAGGGCCCAGACTGATTTTTATGTGAATCTTGACTAAGAATGGTCTCCATCTGTGTAAACCGACTCAAACAGGGACTTCCTGTGAGTCACAGTCTGAAGCCTGGAGCAAATCACTGATATTTATCATGCAAGATGGCACACATTCCCAGGGTTACAGTTAGACTGCAGCTCTCCACTTCTGGCTCAGGCCTGCCGAGAGAGGCCACGTTTAATTGTTCAAACCCAGAAACCCAAGCAGGCGGTTTTCAAAGTTTGAGGTGAGATTGTTTTCCATGTTTGATCCGTCCAAAAACATCATCAAAGCCAATGTTAAGACTGGAGTTGAGATAATAGGTGAATGGTCCTTTATTGGGAGTGCATGGCTTTTCCACAGTTTGAATTAATCAAGGGTTTTAAAATGGCCAGGCTATTTTTAAAGGATCAGATATCATTTTGGGGCATTTGAGCATCGTTCCAGTGCCAGTTAATGAAGGTATTTTTTTTTCCAAGTTTACAATCACCCTCAGCTGCCTCTTCGACTTCCCATGTATTAACGATGCTATAAAAAAGCTGTACAGGAGGAGCAAGTTACGGATAATTGCACAGTCATGCTCCATGGGGCCAGGGTGGTTTATTTGATTAACCCCATGTGAAAGGTCAGCTGTTGGGAATATGTTTCTCAGCCAGATGATCATGGGTCATTTATGACCAACTCGTTGAGGGATAATCTACAGCTTGATGGACGGACAGCCGGACAGCTGACAAAATCTGTCGTCAGGGTTGTGTTTGTATTATGTCTGTTCCTGCGGCGAAGGAGCTGGACGATATAATCACACTGCTGGGGCTTTTTGACTGGACTGACGTTTACAGAGAGAAGGAAGAGAGTAAGAATAGGGGAAGACATCCTCACTCATTAGCCACAACATTTGTTTAAACCATGTTAATGTTTTCCTTTTTCAACCCGCAACACACAGTCATTCTTTTGCGTGTGTGATAGAGCCAGCCGTGCCACAAAATGGCAGCGTGTGCGTCAAACAGCCCATTCAAAGGGGAGGGGAGGGGACACTGGAGGGTGAAAGAGGGGGAGAGAGAGAAAAACAAATGTCATGCGACGCAAACAGTTAAAAAAAAAATCCAATCTGCTTTACAACTGTTTTACAGCACATCCTGGGCTGAGCCTGCAGACAGACTCTCCCTCACATCCGGCCTGCCCGCTGCAGCTCTCTGCAGCTCGCTGCCATCCTCACTGGCTGCTGCACTTTTAAACTGCCACCCCGCTCTGAGCTCCTTGTGGCTGTAAACAAAGGCAATTTTGCATTTCCTGTAGTCTAGACACAACTAAGGACTGAGTTTCAGCAATACTCACTGTTCGTCCGTGGCGGAAAAGGATGTTTTAATCACCGTTAAACAACTGAGATTATATTATTGTAAATGCTAACAAGAATACTGTACATAGGATACCTGCAACCTAACCTTTCATTTATTTACATGTTCACTGACACTGCCACACAAGTGACGCAAAAATAAACTTTACTGGTTTCTATTATTGCACTGATATTGGTAACGGAGGAGAATATGAAGGTACAAGTGAGAAGGGGACCAGCTCTAGAATTTTCTAGATTTTTTGAAATAACAGAAAAACTAATAATCTATCAAAGATTTATGAATAAAAAAAATCATTAAAAAAACTACAAGATAAAATTAAATACAAACACCCCCTCCAAAACATTTCTTGAAAATCTTTGTACAAAATCATAATTGTGCAAAAAGGATTCTCCAAAATTCCCTTTTAATTCCACAAAATTTCCCCATGAAAAGAAACTAAAACTTTCATGCTCAAAATTCCCCAATGTACCTTTCATTATTAGCCATTCTGTGTTTACATGATCTGCAGGACCCCTTTTTTTTTATCAGGCACTTGTCACAGTTTACCATATGTTTGGGCAGTGAGTGCATAATGCCTTCGAAAGTCCAACCTGTGCCATTTGTCCCCCCGCCGCTGAGACTCTCGGCTCTGTTCAGCTGCGCAGCCAAACGAGAACAAATCAAAGAGCCCACGGAGACGCCATCATTGATTTAATCACACCATCAGCTGCAGCCACTTCAGGGCCAAAGTAGCTAATCCATAACCAGCCAAACAGATTCACGCCAACGCCTGCAATCATAGCTAAATGGGGATCACGAGGTGTCACGCGGGATATCAACCTCTATCACGCTCAGATGTGATATGAAGTGCCTCGGTATCGATCAGGGACAACAACTACACCTCATCGACCACATCAGACATAACTGCATCGACGAGAGAGTTAGAGGCATGATTGTGCTTCTGTCATTTAACGTCTAACTCTCTCTCTCTCTCTCCCTCCCTTTCACTTAGATTTTTTTTTTTTTTTTTAAGTAAAGAGGTCACCTAGTGTCGGAAAACCATCTTCTGCACTTAAACTGTTAAAGCAAGAAGTCACTAAAATATATTCACAATATATTTCAGACCAAAAAAAAATGCAGTTTATGTTTGTCTTCCTTTGATGCCAGCTGTGTATGAGAAAACATTATGTGGATTTGGATATTCTTTTTTAAAATGACTCCTCCTCAGTATTAGTGAGATAGTTTCGCGAGAATTGCTCAGTGTATTCTAAAGGGTCACGATCTCCATTACAGAATTTGTAGTCATTTTCTCTCCAATTAGGTTTTCCACAAGAAACTGGATACTTTCAGCTCTCCGGGACTCAATCGGGGAATAAGGACGGAGAGTATTGGTTTAACAATGGCTTTAACAATGTGTTATTCCATAATTTTCGGATGTTTTTTTTGTAAATAAATTATGTTTAAATGAAATTAGTGTACAACTACCCCAAACGGATTTTTAAATACATCAATTCAGCAAATGTGAAATACAAAGTACTAAGAGGCAAATTAGCGGTAATCGATGTTGCCTCCATCAATTGCTCTTATTTGATTTCGTAACCTCTTCAACAATGAAACATAGTTTTGTTTCATTGTTGAATCAGGAGGAAATAATGAAAAGAAACACTCTTAAAGTTACTTCCTTTCTATTAAATATATGGATCTTCTCTCTGGTGAAGAAATCCAGGCCTGGGAAAGCTCCCTGGGTTATTATTGGATGTCCACACTCTAGAAGTATTCGAAAACAATCCAATGTTGTGCTCTGATAGAAATCCATGAATGCTTCTCAGGGGCAAAGGACAAAGCTACGGCGAGGCTGTACATCTGTGAGTTTAGAAACAAAGCTTTGTTTGTGAGCCTCAATCACTTGTGCTCATGAAAGCAGACACTTACTTGAAAAACTTTCTTTTTCTTTCAGGAGGAGGGGGGGGGGAGGGGGGGGGGGGGGGGGGGGGGGACACTCTAAACCTACATCCTGGTATAAATTTGCAAAACGCAATACAGGCCTGATTGTGTGTGGCGTAGACGCAGGATGCATACAAATAGAATCCCTTCTGAAATGTCCCCTTCCTTGCATGGCTCAGTGGCTAATGTACAATAAATCAACAAAAGGGGGATTTAAAACCAGGGACGTCCAGGCTCAGGATGCTGTTATTTTATCTTTTTACAGTATTTAATTGGAAGTTTTCCCTGAAACATTACACCGCACTTTCCAATGACTTTTCCCCAAAATCTAAGAGGAGATGGATAAGAATTTCTGCCCACCCCCTCCCTCTTCTCTTAACGTCCCTTTTTTTTCCACCCCTTCGCCTTTCAGAAGAGAGCAAGTTTTTTGCCGAAGGGAGACTAAAGTTACAAGTGTGTGGCATTTAGTGGAGGGAGGATGAAATTGGAGGCTCGGAGGGCTGGATAAGGACAGGCTGGGAAAAAGGGAAGTTGGCAGTGGTAGCGGGTCAACAGCGCGCCTCAGAGCCTTACCCACTGCACCAGGTGTCCACTTAATTCAAATGATACTATTATTCATAGAGAGAGGAAGAGTATTGAAACGACCAGCCCCCCCTCCCTCCAAATCATTTGCAACTGAATACAGATATAATCCTGGAAATATAAGTCTCCATTAAGGCTATCCCATTTAGCAAACAAGGATCCCATTGTGCAACATGTTGTGTGTATAAATCACAGTCTGAGGGAGAGAGAGAGAGAGAAAAAAGACGAGGGGGAAAGTAAAACATTCAGGCCAAAAGGAGATTTGAGAATGTCACCTATTCACACATGACAGTTGGCGGTGTGTTTGACTTTTCTGACTTTTTGCTGTTCATTCCGGTCATTCATTTAAGTTATTTTCAGAAAATAGACAAATAACATTCAATTATAGTCGTTAAGACTATAATTTGCCTTTACATCAATGGACATTCAGAACACGTAATTATATTCCTTGTTATGGTTCCATGTAAAACTGTGACTGGACAGCTTTTTTTTTTGTAAAAGTAAAATGTGAAATTTGAACCTACAAAACACCAATCATATGAACAGATAAAGACCATAAAAATACAGATTCCTATGTGTTGTGTCTGTTCATTTTTCTGTGTGCTATTACATTTCATACATTTGTTCTTAGGCCTTAAACGTATGACCATTTGAATGAGTACACTTTTATAACCTTATGGCTACAGAGAATTAACGATACAAAAAATACATCACCGCATCCACAACTGAGTTGAGCCAATCAGGTTCATTTAAAAGTATAAAAGAGGGGGAAAAAAAGCTTTCGGACAAGCTCCCCCCCCTCTCCTGGTTATCTTGTTGCTTAGGTTGCTCAGTACAGTACAGACACCAGAAGTCCATCTTCAGTCAGTGGATCAATCTAATCCTTTGGAGAAATGTGTGATGGATCAGTGCAATCATACCAGACAATGGCCATACAGAGACCTGCTCCCCTCGTACGGGAGCTCAAAGGTGAAAAGAGCAGTTTAGAAAAGCAGACAATATCGAGCCCCCGGACAACCTTTCTTTTTCTGATTTCAGTCACCGCAGAAGAAGAGTTTCACTGGGGGCCAATTACGTTTCGCTCCCCGACTCGCTGGTCTAAATATCCAATGAACAAGACTTATTTTGACAGACACCTGGATATAAACGCACACAATGCTCACTTTGTGGAGTGGGCCTCCAACACCTCGGTTAACCTGGGGCTTAACTCAGTTGTTTTCCAGGGATGGCTGGTAAAATCCTGTTTAATATCCAATTTATATTAAAAAAGAATTAGCTTCTATTGTTTTAGTTAAACCATCAGAGATTTGTCCCTTGCTCCTCACTCCATGCTTCTGTCGCTATTCATTAACACCGCAACCTACAGTGAAAGCAAACCGTAACCAAACAACGATAACAAAATATAGCGAATGGGGATATGATCTTTTACATCTTCTACGTTTTCTTCTGCATTATTCTCAGCAACACGCGGAAACAGTGCAACAAACTGAAAGGGATATTTAACCTCCAAAGTCATGTTGTATGCAAGCAATGTGATTTCGTTTTGTATGGTTGGGAAAGCAAACTCAAATGCTTAGGGGTTGAATTTCTGCTCAGAGATCAGCAATTTTGATTATTATTTTTTCAAGCAAAATATTGAATCAGACAATTGGATGAAATTGATATATTGGTGGTCTTACAGTAAGAACCTCGTTTTTCTTTACCACGTTTTAGCACACCTTCAAAGGAACATAAAGCAGAATCAATTTCAATCCTTTCCACATACGAAGAGTTAACACACTACCTTTTGACGGGGGTTGAGTCACTCCTCTTTGTGTATTTAAAACACTCATTGACAATACACCACGTCTGATTTTCTCAACAATAGTATGCAAATTAACTCCGTCTCAGTTGAATTTGTAACAGGTTTTACAGCTGGTGAACAAACGGTAATCTGTGCTGCTATGCTAGATAATGTACACAATAAACTACAATGCACACTCAAAATACACTTCATGTCATATTTTTTTATAACCCAGTGCTATTTTGTGTCACGCATTAAACAGACAGGTCATCTAAAACGCTTGTTCTCTGTTAGTCCTTCACAAATAATGGGTCAGTCATTGGATTACTTACCGCTCGAGTACAGTGCTTTTATCCACTCTCGCATTCCTAATTAATTTCAGGTTTGTGGGTGCTATTTATTGTGAGATTATGGCTTTTTCTTAATGACATAAAAAATAATACTTGTCTTATGTTGACAATATACTTATGGGTCCCTACAAATTCCTCATTCATTATCAGTTTTCTAGACACCTCCGTCTCCGTCTCAGTCTCTGTCTCCAAGCAGAAGTTCCCATGACCCATCACAATACAGTGATGATGTATTCAAGCAGTGATGTATGAAATTTGGGCAAATAAAAACCCTTGTCCCTCCACACTGGCTAATTATATGACAGATTGGAGCCCCGTTGTGTGTGGATTCTGTGAAGGAGCCCTCCGTCGCCCATCCCCCACCCAATAAAGAGGCCACTTGCTGAAAAAAAAATTCCTCTATAGCCTCCCTTTTCTATTCTTTGTTAGAAGATTACATTTTTTCACCACATTTTGGAATGACAAAATGGGGGAGAGCTGCAGGTTTTTTTTTTTTGGAGGGGGACCCTATGTGCTCAGGCAGTGACAGAGGGGGCCGGGACAGCAGTCAGTGGCAGTTTAAAAAGATTTTCTCAAGCAGAAATATTTAATCTTCTCGGGGAAAATAAAGCAGTGAAAAAACAGAGGACAAAAAGAAGCTAATCATCCACAGGTCCCCCCCTCCCCCCAGCAAATCCACCCACCCACCCACCTCCGTCTCCTCGACCATGTCCCTCCCTCCCCATAGTTATCTGTAAGAAAAAAAAAAAAAAACAAGAGGAAAAAAAAAAGATTATGTAAGTTTGATTGAATAAATCTGCATGTATAATTATTATGGGTTCCCACATTTGAGTGCCCTTTCTCAATTTGTCAGACAGCTTTTTTATGACAAAGACCCTCCATTACTTTTCCATTTTTGATGCCATAAGAAATATATGTTCACCTAAAACTGCAAAGTCATAGGCTTTGGTAAAGGAAGGTGGTTTTTAAATTAAAACACCCTCAATACTTAAAATCGTGTATTTGGAGAAAAGCTAAAACAGATCATTTGCAAAGTGGAGGCTTCACGACCCCAAAAAGAGAAACTTCTTTAAAGTGAGTTTTGACTATCCCTGGACCCCTAGTCATGTACAGGTGCATCCCAGTTACTCAAATAAGGTCTATTCAAGAAAGTGCAAGGTCTCGTATCGATTTTGCAGGATTATTATTATTTTTTTTTTTTCGTCTATATTCTACTAAAGGCTAAGCACCCGAAGTCGAGTTAAGTTGGAAAAATCCACAGCACAACAAAATATCTGACATATTTTTCAAATAACAGTTTTAAAATCATTATAGAGACTCAGCAACAATTTGTTCACATTATATTAACATATTTAATTAAACTAAAACAATTAAACAGCATGAACAACATTAGTTGTTAAGCTTATTTTTTTTGTTCTTAATAAAAATGTAATTAAAAGTTGAGTGAAACTTCCCGTTTTGGTTGAGTATCTCTTCCTATATTGTAAACTAGATTCTGCTCTTTTGTTTTGTATTGTTTTGTTGTTTGTATCTTAGATGTTGTGGGCCAGAACACAAGCTGGCATCATACATCACATCCTCTCTGTGACTAATACCACAGGCTCCAGTTTTGGACACAACCTTGATGAAGCGACATCGCTGAAAACGAAGACACAGAAAAGCGACATCGCTGAAAACGAAGACACAGAAAAGCGACATCGCTGAAAACGAAGACACAGAAAAGCGACATCGCTGAAAACGAAGACACAGAAAAGCGACATCGCTGAAAACGAAGACACAGAAAAGCGACATCGCTGAAAACGAAGACACAGAAAAGCGACATCGCTGAAAACGAAGACACAGAAAAGCGACATCGCTGAAAACGAAGACACAGAAAAGCGACATCGCTGAAAACGAAGACACAGAAAAGCGACATCGCTGAAAACGAAGACACAGAAAAGCGACATCGCTGAAAACGAAGACACAGAAAAGCGACATCGCTGAAAACGAAGACACAGAAAAGCGACATCGCTGAAAACGAAGACACAGAAAAGCGACATCGCTGAAAACGAACTCTACCCAGTGTGATTGACATACACACATCATATAAATGTATAAATGGCTTAAAACAAAAAACAATAATTAAATACCGAAGAGACAGAAATAAGAAACAAGCTAGAGAGGAATTCTAAATATATTTAAATATTCAAATATACTGTAGGTCATATAGAAAGTGAGTAGAAACCATAGAAAAAAGTGCCATTAAATCATTGGCTTGTGATGTGAACTCATGATTAGATGCAGAATAACAGAATCTCTAGGAAAAGTCACGGTGTACAGTACGTGTCACTCCGATGACCCCGCCGACTGAGGGAGATCAGCGGGGACAGTGATGCTCCGCAGGCCCCGCCCGCGTATTGAAATGAATCTCTAGATGTTTTGTTTTGCCTAATGGCTGATGTGTCAGCTCGTATGTCTGTGTCACACCACTGGCCAAGGCAGCCTCCCAACTGGGCTTTTTGGGGAGGGTGTGTGCGGTGGTAACAGAGATTTTGGTGCGGGGCTGTTCTGGGTGGCCGGGGTTTTTTTGGAGAGTGGGGTGGGGTGGGGGGGGGGGGGTGTCAGGGGGGGGGGGGGGGGGGGGGGGGTGTCAGGCTTCGAAGGGAGCACATGGAATGAGCCCCATTCATCCCTCTACCCCTAACCCCCCCGATTGGCATATGGCATGGCATTGTCCTTGGCCGCTGAGCCAGCAGTGATGCAATTTGTTGGCATGTCCTGTCATTTCACAAACTACCCATCCCATTGAGGCCTCCAGAAAACAACAACAGAAGACATGGAAGGGCAGCCAACAGCTCAGCTTCTACGAACGTCCTGCCAATTTCACTGAAGAGGCAAATGAGAACTCGCAATCAAACACTCAGACATTTACCAAAATTCTATTCGGTTTGAAATGAAGAAAACGCGAAAAACGTCAAGTTTACAAAGATTAACATTTGCCAAAGTTCTGAACCAAAAGTTGTTAAGGTGGGAGTCAAATGCCTGAAAAATGTTAAAGTCGCGGTTGAAATGAAATCCCGGAAAGAAGCTTCAGTTGAAGCACCGACTGAGGAAACCAAAGAGGTGATGTGTAAGCTAAATATAAGCTTAAAGACAATGTCAGTTTAAAAGTTGGGTCTGAATGAAGGGTAATGTAAAATCAACAGTGGAGCAGTGTGAGCATCGAACAATTCCATCAGAAATAATTGCGGTGAAACCAGTTGAATAGTAAGTTGAGGCTTATGGATGAAAGTTGTTAAAATGTATTTAAAAAAATAAATTGAAATGTTTGCAGTTAACAACTGCTGAAGTTGTAGTTGAATGGGAGGCCGTTGTAAAAAATCGTGAAGGAAGCTGAAGAATAATTTGACATTTGAAGCACATACAGTTGTGGAAGAGTCAATTGACGTTAAATCACTGGAATTGGCTGAAATGTCCAATGAAGTGTAGGAAATAGGTTGAGCTGAAGATATTTCTCAGATGTAGCTCTTGTTCACGGAGCGGAAGAGGAAGAAAAGTGAATGAGAAACTGAAAAGATGTGTCTGTGTAGGGATGTTTCGTTCAAGTTTGCGTCAAAGCTGTGCATGAAGTCCAGGTGTGAAACGAGACTGGAGATTCAGCCGGAGGTCAGACAGACAGTTGCTAATTAAAGGGTTAATTACAAAGGTAATTAAAACACCTTTTAATCGCCGTGAATGGAAAAGGTCAAAATTCAATCATTCCGATATTCAGCATTTTTAAAGTTGAAATGAAAAATAAAAACATTTTTTTTTAGCAGTTATGCAGAAGTTGATGTGTATGATGTGTATGTGTTCGGGTTCACCGGGCCGCAGCCTTCGCGCTTCCGTTACACAACTCTGATCCGCAGCAGCAAATCCGCCGCGCGGCGAAACGATGGGCGCGATGACGATTTTTAAAAGTCTTTTTCCTCTTTTTTGCCCTCTTTGAGACAGGACTTGACGTCAAGCTGTCCAATGTTTAATTAACTCTCACAGGCCCGACGGGAGGGAGGAGGCGAAAATCTTCAAAGAATACGTCCACTGCTTTGTGAGACACCAAATCCAGCTCCAGATCCCATTGAGCGGAGTTTGCTCATACTTGACCTCACCTTCTGTTGGGATATCCTGTTGAAAGACTGGGCCGGCTCGGACCGCCCCGACAAAGAGGATTTCCCTCCGGGGAAACTCTGAGCTGTCAGTGGGAGATGTTGCCACTGCGGCCGCTGCCGCTGCTGCTGCTGCTGTTGTCTTTCGGATCTGTTACACTTAAAAGACCCTGACAGGCCCGAAAAAGGGTCCACAACAGAGGCTTGTTGTCGACTCATCCTCTTTCAGATCCATTGTCTTTAAATACACCCTTTCTTTTGACCCACAATCCAACAATTCGAATCAATTGGTCTTTTTCTGGCGGCCAATGTTTTCCAGACTCTGCACAGTCCATTCGGATCTGCTTTGTGAAATCAGGGTTATAATAACAAGGGTCACTCGTAGAGTAAATTCTCTTAATATTATGCAATGTCCGAGTATACAGTATATGAAACATTACCTGACTGATATTCAGAGGTGATATGATGAGCATCCTACTCAAATGTCAGCAGTGCTCCTCTACTAAAAGAAAAGGGCCCACTGTAAGTGAAAGTTATTTTTCTGATGAAAAATGGACGAAAAATTTAAAAGGGGAACACGTTTTCAATTACATTTCCTTTCCTTTTATCAGCTTTTTCTTTCTTTCATCCCAAATACATTCCTCTGATTTTCCTTTTTTTTTTTTTTTTTTTCTTAAATCCTTTTCTTTTTGACTTTCTATCTTTTTTTGTTGACAACATTTTTCCACTATATCTTTCTTTTTCGTCTGTGCAGCTGTATGTTGGCGTGCCGGTGTTCAGCTATGTCTTTTCCTCGCTTCTCCTCTCCTTTCACACCATTAACCATGACATGATAAACCACACCACCCCGTTTGCTCTTTCCCTCCACTTGCGCTGCCTCTTCTCCCGTACCTTTTACTTAAAAAAAAAAACAAAAACAAAGTGCAAAGCCACCATCGCAAAAAATGTCATAATCATAAACTGTAGTGTGTTACATTCACCCTCTGCAGGTCGTCTCTCTTGATCAATTAGAAAATGTGTTGGCACCACGGGCAAAGAGCTGAGTAATGCTGATGATGTCATCCGAGCAACCCGCAGCTTACAAATCACGACAAAATCATAAATCCCCTCGCGGATGTGTCCCTCATTCGATTAACACAGTGTTCATATAGTTCACTGTAGTGCATCACTCATCAGAATAAGCCAGCCGCTCACTGGCCTCTCCTCCACCGAGACAGGCCTTAATGGAGAACACGCAGTGATACATAACCTCCTCCGGTTTTACACTTCCAAAATGTCTGTTGATATTGCCACGTTGCCAGAGCTGTTATTTTCATTACTGCAGACTGTCATCTTTTATTTGTTTATCGTGTCAGGGTGTTGGCCAGTGTTTTTTTTTCTTTTTTTTGGACACTTCTCTGTATTTCATATTTTTTACGAGTATCCAATTTGCACACGCAGCCATTTGCATTTCCTGTAAAGTGAAGCTCTTAGCGACTGCTCAAAGCCTGGATCTTCCAGGACTGTGAAGGTAGCAGGAGGTTATGACACACACACACACACACACACACACAATACGGCCACTGTTGTGCGCCTCATAGCATGCGCAGGCCTCAATGCTCCCTCTCTGCATATCAAAAACTCAACCGTTTATACGGCGCACAACCGAACCCATCTCATCTCTCATCTGAAGACTAGTCCGACCATTATAGTTTGAAAAAAAAAAAGATCTCGGAAATCAGGCAAAATATAATGAAGGGATATCATGCTGCAGATATGCGCTCTGCGCCACTAATTATCACACTGCGGCAAATGTATTCCATGGTGTTTCAAGTTCACTCTATTGATTTCAGTGTTGTTCCCTCTTAATAACATTTCTTTTATGTCGGTCAGACCTCATGCATAAGTCCGCGGGTCTCATTTACATTCAGGTCTAAAGCTCCACAGATGACATGATAAAACCTTTGAAGTAGGTGAGTATGATTTATTCATTTTAGCTCAATTTTTATGTAACCGGGGAGTCTTGTTGAATTCAAGTGCGTCATATCATTCAGGGGAAAAAAGAAACGGAAAAAAAGATCTGGCTAATATAGCATCTTAGCACAAAGACACAGATACTAGACGGAAATGTAGTTTTCGCCATAAGGTGAAGAATTAAGTGGAGTTTATATATTAAAACAAGCTTCGAAGTGCTTTGCGAAAAGGAGTGACAGAGATGAGGATTCATACTGTGCACTGATTTACTTTGAGGCTGACTCTGATTTGAGAAGAAACAACTGTTTAATTACCTAAAATAAAGGCCGTAAAATCCAAAGCAATAGATATGGAATAAAAAAATATATTTTGTGCTGCAACATTGAGACAAATGTTCACAATATCATTGTCCTAAAAAAATAAAAAATAAATGGAGAACAGCCATCATCTGATCTATGATTCACACCTTTGCTCTCTCTCCTATGGTGACATGTCAAAAAAGGCCTATTCAGAATCTGCTCTGAGTGCCACAGAAAAAGAAATGTGCCTTATGGATCCAGATAAAGGTTAATGTGTTGATAAATTAAATGTTATTTTTAAAGGAAAGAAATTCCTTCTTCGTCAAGTTTGGATTTCCATAGAATCACATCAGAGAAGTTTGTTCAGTTTTAACCTAACACTCCACCAATATTTAGTTTGATAGATATATTGCTAAAACACACTTTCATCTGTGGCCAGATGAACAAATAACAAACAACATTTTTGGCATTCTGTACAAGCTAAACCAAGACTCATTTGAAACACAGATGTATTTTACAAGGCCCTTTACAGTCTCTAGCTGTGGGGACTACTTCATGGTATTGCTGTAATCACCTAAAAAAAAAAGTATATATTTTAGCGTTAATTCACAAGCCAAACTAAATTTAAATATACAAATGAGAACGTGCATTATGTTTAACTGGGTTTTCACATCCGCCAATACAGCATTAATATCTCAATACCCCAACAACAGCTGCTTTTCTCTCTCCATCCGAATTCACAGGTGGACGCCCAGTCGCTTCAGATTAAATCGCTGACGCATACGCCTCATTGTCAATTGAGGGTTGTCTGGTGGGTACTTGAAAATGCATTAACCTACAAACCAGGGGGAATAAACCAGAGAGGTTCCATGTAAAACCAGCGAACCCATTAAAAGGCCTGATCAGAGCGTTCTGTTTATGAGTGTCTCCGCTTCATCCTAATGTAGCTTTTAGATGATGCTAATAGATCACAGGCCATTGTGATCAGACAAGGTAATGGACCTTTGTCACAGCTTGCTGGGTATAGCTGCAGGGCTGCACAAACACACACACGCACACACACATTAGGCACATGCACAGGCAAACACACAAACACATCTGCATACAAAGGGATGGCGCATAAACACAGACACGCACAATGTCAACCACCTCCACGCGCACACGCAAGAACAATGACCCTAATTAATAACGATTAGCCTTCTCTCCAACACACTCACGAAATGTGCAAATGGAACCATAAATACAGCTTTTAAACATGGCTTTTACAAGTGATCTAAAACAATCTCTGCTAATCATTAGTAAACATCGGCTGATTTGTCAGTACTCTGTGATGCGTGGAAACGCCGATAAACCGGCGTCAGGTCTGGCACAGGGCACTGATTGTCAAAGTTTGTCGCGAGGCTCAAACAGCTCTGAAAGTCCAAACACAAACTCAGAGCCAGGCCGGGAGAATATTTAGTTTCGTTTTTACCTGTGGTGAACACTAACTAAGTACATTTGTTCAAGTAGCATTTTCGGGAACACTCCACAATTGGACGGTCACAGGTAGATAACATTTTCAATTAGAAAAATATATAATTATCTGAATTGCAATGTATTTTGTTGGACTGCAAACATTTAAAAAGTAGTTCCTGTTCACTCCTCCCTGAAAGCTTGAAACATTAAATCCGTCAATTCAGGAATCTTTCCTCTATTTATAATATATTTTTAACAAAGCAAATCCAAATACGAGGTTTCGGGTTCCCTATAGTATAGGTCTACGACTATACTATACAAGCCCTATAGGGCCTATATGACTTTAAAATGTACTGTTGGGGATCATGAGAGTTTTGAGGGTTGTCGCTGAAGAGGGAGAAAATGAAAACCGATTCATGAAATGTTATCAAGCAAAGGTTCGTGGATGAGTTTATCCAAAACACAAAGTTTGCGTTCTCTGTTTTTAAAAACTGAACATCATATTTTTGGCTGAATTTTTAGTTTCACAAAATTAGCAAAAACAAATCATCAACTTGTGATGCAGGAGATTAACTATTTTATTTTATTTTTTTAAATGGAAACATGTTCTTCAAGGCCTCAGCTGTGTATGCAAAACAAAACACAGGGCAACATATTATATTCTGTGAGCTAAAAATGCATAGAGAGTAAAATGGCTGCTATAAGGTCTGATGTTCAAAGTTTATAACAGAAAGGCATAGAAAATGATGTTGCACCTATATATATATATTAAATCAATGACGCTCTTTCCTACACTTGCAACCTTTCCTCCTCCTGTGACCTGATCATCGCCACTTCTGACAAACAGCTTATTGTTTTAGCCCAGAGACACAGAGCGAGAGCAGAGAGGGGCCATAGTGGGTAATAGGGGACATAAAAAATAATGATTAGCCTACTATGTAAATGGCAATTAAAGGACACTGAGTGCTGCAGGCGTTGTCCTTGCATTTTGCGGTTGGTTTTGATAGGAGCACTCCCAGCTGCTGAGAGCCACTGGCCTCTGACACTCATTTGTCAAAATGAGACAGTGGGGGGCAGATAATCTGGCACCACACATTGAATCAATTAGGTATAATAGTAAAGGTGATTAGTCGCAAACTCGCAAACCTTTCATATTCAAGTTAGACGGGGGGGAAAAGGAGCGAATGAGAAATCCTACCATTTCACTTCCGTTTTTCTATCCTAAAACTTTTGAGTCCACTCCACACATCCAGAACAAAACACTGTTAAAGACAGAAATGGTGCTGTGGTGGGCTGCTGGAAAACGAGCATCATTAGTTTTACTTTGACTTTAAGAGCTCTCAGTGTAATTGAGGGGTGTGTGTGTGTGTGTGTGTGTGTGTGTGTGTTTGTGTGTGTGTGTGTGTGTGTGTTTGTGTGTGTGGGTGGGTGGGGGTCTGAAAACTACTCTTCGGTTGAGGAGATGATGAGAAAGAAGGAAAAGGCAACGCAAACAGGAACAAATACACAGAGGTCATCTCGATTCTCACTGATTGATCAGGAGTCAGAGCAGACTCTGCAAGGGGACGCATGGGAATGATTTGCATAGAAGCACACTGCCACCTAGTGGCTTTATGCTAAACCTGAGCTGCGAGGACAAGAGGCCCCCCTGGGACATTCTTATACATAATCATAATTCCTTTCTGTTATTTCAAAAAGTGTGTTTTGTATTTCACACACCAAAATAACTGATTGATGAAAAAAGCAAATTCATACTAAAAATGTTTATTAAAGTTTCAAATATATGATATGACGGTTTAGGGGCATAGGCAACAAATGCCCATTCTCTCTCAAATTTGAAACCAGGGGATTAGAACATGTTCGTAATAAAGTAAAGGCAATGCACAGCAACGTATAAAAGCACAGGTGTTTATGGAAACATATCAAATTTGTGTGGCCAGGTAGGGAACTAAATGTACAATGAGCATTATTTTTTAAAAGGCCTCAATATGAAATGAAAAAATTGTCAGTGTACCATAAAAATCTAAAAATTCTATACAACCAGTACACAAAGGAAAACTAAGCTGAGCCCACGTGTGGAGAGGCAGACTTAACCTCGGAGTGTCAAGGGGTGCTACCACTACTCACCTTCAGCAAACCTGAGGGGATCTCACCACGGCTGTTGAGCCTCCCAACAAGATGGTGCTCTGCTTAACAAAAGCACAAAACAAAAAGAGGATCAGAAAACAAACAACCAAATAAACTTAGGTTACAAAATAAACCATATAAAGCAATGTCACTTAGTTGAGTTTAACAAACTCAAAACCTCCAAAGATAACTGAGGGAAAAAGGCAAACTAAAGAGCAAGTACATGTAGAAAACAAACTAGGCACACTAAATGGACAAAACTAAATGTAAATTAGCAACGCAGCAGTGTTTATTGTGCAGGCCAACCACCTCTGGTATGGGGCATTAACAGCAAAAAAAAACACTTGCCAGGGGGAAAGCAGAGATTCCACACTAGGCGGCTAATTCTAAGGCACCAAACACAAAGAGCCACAGCAGGGACAGAGAGCAGGAAGCACTGAACAATGGCGCCCAGGTGCCTTATATATCCCGGCCCTGATCATTGCAATTGGTTGGTGAAAGAGGTCCAAGGCTGCGTTCACAAACACTGCCCATTAACTCCTAGTCTGGGAGTTTTCCCCACCACATATGCCCCCAGTGATTTTCCTCCGGGCCTGCACGGGCTTAAAAAGCCTCAGACAGGCGTGTCTTCACTACAGCGGGGTTTTAAAAGAATGCCACTGCTGAAATATGAAATATATACTGCTATGCAAATATCAGCATTCCGATCATTGTGTTATTTTGCACCCTAAATTTGGAGCAGGTAAACAAAGTCCCTTTCTATTTAAATGTGTTTCCTCACTCCTTGTAACACTAGACTGTTATCTGACCAGGTTTTTAAGAAGTTGTTCAAACTGAGTTTTACCGTCCAACAGCACAGATCAACTTTAATGTTCTCTGAATACGCCACAGAAAACTGTTTTCGCCACATTGTGCACAACTGGCTATGCAGAATAAGATTTTTTTATTTTTTATTTATTATTCAAAGCCAGAGACTCTTGCTGAGGAATGGAGGTGGTAGAAAACGGTTGACAGCTCTGTTGATTTGTCCATTGCACTGAGTTGGGGGCAGAACTCAAAAGTGAACCTGCATGGCGTGAGGCAACTGCAAGGGTGAGCGTGATCATCTTTGTTTTGAACATTTGCGTGAACCGAGCCTTTATGCAGTAACCCCTTCAAGCTGTGGGGCTTGACCCCTGGGTGAGACGTGGACCCCTGAGCTCCTCCAGCATGCAGCAGCTCCTCCAAGTGTCACACTTCATTTCATTTTACAGCGCAGGCCAGATTTCCGCAGTTATCTGATGACGGTGAACCACTCGCCGCTGAGTGCCTGAATCTCCTTTGAGGGCTCCCTAACAGAAATCCACTCCGCCCCGCCAACCCCATGTGAGGTGTTTTGAATTCAGCGGCCCCCTCGTGACAAGATGGTTGGAATAATCTCGCCAAGTGAGATTGACAGTTCATTTCAGAAATCAATATTTACAATTTGGTTCTTTCAAAGTTCATTCTTGGAGAGGGCTCGATATTATCCACCCCCCAAATAAGCTGATCATATCTCCACTCGGCCTGGAATGAGTTTCCTAACCCAAAATGTGTCGTTTTCCCTCTCCTCCCACTCCCTCACTCTCCACTCTGCCCCCCCACCTCCCCACCTCCCTCTCTCTCCCGCTCAGAAATCAATGTCTGCGTTTGTGCGCTTTAATCTGGCCTCTGATGACAGTAAATCTTTATCTGTTTCTGGGCAAGCAGCAGTGAGCGGCTGACACCATTTCCCATCAGAACAAAGAGCCAGGCCTGTGTGGACACCGGGAGATACATGGGGCTCTAATGTGGCTGGACATGTTTCAGCAGGGCCATTAATCAGGAGGAGGTGACAGCCAGGCCGTGCCGTGGTCGTGTTCAGCTCCGAGGAAACCCAAGGAGTCCGAGGCAGGTGGATAGAGATCAAACCTCACGCTCACTGGTGTTATCGTTGATTTTAAGAAATATTTTAAGAGCAGAATCCGATTTGGAGAGAAAAAAAAAAAGGCTCCACACACTAGAGGTCCAAAATGACACGGAGCATCCAGTCTGTAGTCTTTCATGAGGACTAATGTTTGACACAATTGAATTGTAAATTAGGCTACGAATGGGAAAACTCAGTTCTAAAAGTTGAAGTTATTTATGTGTAAAAATTCAAATTTGACTGGGAATTATGGGACAGGTTATGTCGTGGCTGGATGCAGAGACACTCTCAAGTCTCCTCTGGGCTTTCTTCCATAATAAGTGTGTCAATAAACTACAGACTGAACCAAGAAACAAGCCCCTCACTGCCCCGGTGAGTTTGTAGCACTAATTAAAGCTGTAATGCTTTCATGGACATGTCTGGTCGTTGCTTTGCTAATACTCAGGTGGGAGAAGAGTAAAAGCTCAGTGCCGGACTTCAGAGTCGGGACCTGCTGCTATTTTTTTGCTGTGGTGTTATAGTGTGGTGCAAATCTGTCCATCCAGTCGTCAAGGATACAAGACATCGGTAAGACCATCAAAGAATTTCTTCAAATCTGGATGAAATATTCACCTGGACTCACAAAAAACTCATTTGATTTTGGTGGTGAAAGTTAAAGGGTTAAGGTTAACGTGAGCTCACATCTGTCACATTCTTGTGTATAAAGTACATGAGGGACTTTCGGGTGATCTTTTTTTTTTGTGTATCTGGCTCAAACGTCCACTCGGAAATGATGGATGAGGTGAATAGAATTTGGTGTTAAAAGGTCAAACATTAAGATCTCTCTGACTTCATAAAACATGTTTTGGGCCTAAAATAAATCATAGCTATAACACTGTTTGACACACACGTATTTAAAGAAAAACAAGGATGAAGTCGTGACATTTCCTATCCAAAAGGTCAGAGGTCAACACCACTGTGACATCATAATGTTCTGTAAATAATAATGTCCATTATTTAACATCACGGATCAGGAACAGAGGGGAAGATTATTTTGTTTTGGGCCTAAAATAAATCATAGCTATAACACTGTTTGACACGCACGTATTTAAAGAAAAACAAGGATGAAGTCGTGACATTTCCTATCCAAAAGGTCAGAGGTCAACACCACTGTGACATCATAATGTTCTGTAAATAATAATGTCCATTATTTAACATCACGGATCAGGAACAGAGGGGAAGATTATTTCGAGATGCGAACCACTCTCGTACTTTTCTGGAACGCCTGTTTATGGGACCTTGTCACATTACCAAACACTCTCCACCATCCAGCGAGTTACTCAGTTGTAATCCAGGGCCTGAGATGATTCACATCCTCCGACATATTAATATAACCACCTCCAGCATTGAGAGCATGCACTGAAGTGATGTTTATCATTCAGCAGATTTATGACACCCCAGCCCACCCCCATTTCAAACAAGACCAGAGTGGCCCACTGATCCATTCACTGTGGCTCCACAGGGAGTTATTGGGTGGTAATCTATTGTTAAACAGCTTTTAAAGTGATGGATGTAACGTCCGCATCCTTACACACAATCAATTCATATATAATTAGCCCGTATTATTTATGACACTCTCAATAGGCAGGGTGGGATTCTCGGGGGAGGTATAGAGACCTCAGCTGCCACCAAGGGAAATGAGAAATGGGAGAGGCTATCAGGCCGTGGCATCGATTAGCATAGAAGATCAAGAAATTAGTTTCCAACAAGTGTGTGTGTGGGGGGAGAGGGGGGGGGGGCGTCAAGATTGATTCAGATGACAGCAACAGAGAGAGAATGTGAGAATGAAGAGTAAATAAATATATATAAATAGGATTTTATTTCTGCAAAGACACATCGCTGGCATCGACAGTAGAAAACGGGTTTTACAGATTCACAAGGTAATCACACCATTTTATTTTCGGAGGCTGATGCTAAGATACAAATAAAACTGACAAAAACCTCCCAAAAAAACTAAGAAAAAAATAATTATAGTAAGGAGGAAATTGGTCAATAAGATGAGGAAAGAAAAAGGAAAGAAAGATTTTCAATACTTGTATAAGCCTGACATCTGCTGGTTAACTGAAGTCATAACAACTTTTGAAAAAAAAAGAATTCGTGCCCTCACATTTTCTTCCCTTAAGTCTCCCTTTATCATTTCACTTTTTACTATTAAAGTAGTCGTCAGGGTCTCAGGGACCTAATGGGGCTAATGGAACAGATGTATAAAAAATAATTATTTTTTTCAAACTAAAAAAGCAGCACAATGTTCAAAAGGACCTTTTCATAAAATCGTCTCCATCAGTGACTAGCCGCCAAATCCTTTATACCGTTCCTGTGTGGTGCTGCCTCACCATAACACTGTGTAATTCAGTCATTCAGTGTTTCATTGAATGGAAAGAAAAAAATGACACCTCTCTAAATTTACAATGCAAACATTAACGAAAAGGGGCGGGAATTGGAGTGAGACGTCACCTGAGACATCATCTGTTACCTTTGATTCAGAGACGCATTATTTATGCACATGTTATCTTCTCCAATAGAGTCATGATCATGAAGAATAAAGTCATAAACAAAGAGCGGATATAGCGAAACCACATGCCTAATCTTATGTTGTTGGAATAAGTGTACAAATGCTCTATCTATTTCTACTGAAAATGCCTTTTGATATTTATATGTTTATTAGTATCTTGCAATACCACCGTTTCAGGTGGTTTGGTCGAAAATGAATTACGCATCGTGATCAAGCCTGCACCAAACTTGTCCCTGTAGTATTCTTGAATTCATCCTAAATGACAAGCTAAAAGCAACCTTTATATATTTCTTTCCCCATGAATAGACCAGCGTGGATTATGCTTCAACTACATGAGCTACTTAATGTATAAAGCTGACGCCTTTTCAACTTATTTTCATTGCATATGTGTAACTGCTCAGCATCAACATATGCAGTCTTATACGTTTCCCCAGATCCTTGGTAAAGGGTCCCTTTGGTCCCCAACCCTTTGCAGATTGTTAAGCCCTATGATGTAAACTGGGAATACGGGCTTATATGGATGTGCATCCATACACATATGTATCTATAGGTGTACGTGTACATAAGTGAAATCGTTCCAGTATCTGCTGCTTGTGCGAATAACCATTATTACAAGAATAATCGAAATCCTTCGATGGCATGCTTTTGTATGCCAAAGCGACAACAAATACCCGATCCCCCTGCTGTTCAAATTAGACTCCACTGTCTCTTCGGCGTTCAGTCATCAGCACGGTAACCTGTTTGCCCGCTGGAAGCAACGGCAGGCGTCATGTGCGTGCAGACTACATTGTGCGCACGGATCCTGTAGAGTGAGTTGCAATTTCACACGTCACGGCCTCTCATTCTGCTCATACAATGCCAAGATGCACAGACAAATCCTGTCTTTTCTGTACGAACAATTCAAGCTTTTTTTTTTGTTTATTTTTTATGCAGTACAGCGGCCGCAGGGTGTGCACGGCACGGCACAGAGGGGCATGCGGCGTTACCTGTTTGCAATAGTTATCTTAATCGAATCCGGCCTCAGGGGAAACAACGTGCAATAGAGCCAGGTGATGCAGCTTTATTTCCTTTTTTTTCACGAATATTCTGTACACTTAATTAAATGGGCCTTTATGCATTCCTTTGCCCATTTCAAGAAAAGAAAAGAAAGCAACACAACTGAAAACAATTTACAGTGACATAAATCCAAAAATGACATTAAATCAGGTCCTAAATACCAAAAGCAAGGAATCAGAGAGCACATTAGGTTTGAAGGTTTGAGCATGGACTCTAAGACCTGCTGATACTGAAACCAGACCACCAATCTGGTTTGTTCTGTTGTGAACAATCTCTGGTAGCTCAGGTGTGAACCAGCGAGTGGTATTTTATATATCTTGTACCTTTTGTATTTGAGGGCAGAAAGGTTATCTGCCCCTGCAATTTAAATGCTGTTTTGTTTACTCTCATTTACCCTACATGCACCTGGTGTTCCCTGGCACAGAGTTGATGTACAGTATGCACATATTAACCCGGCCTACAGATGCACATAGCAATCAGACCAGACTCTGATCCACTGATGACTCCTCTATATAGTATACCTCAATATACCTGATAAGCTACTTTGAAGCATGGTCCTGGCCTGGGTTGTGAACTCATTGAAAATCGACTGCAGGAGAGCAGAAACCAGATAACAAATCCTAAATGGCTTTATGGGAATAACTTATACTTATACATCAATGTGGCTTATTACTTTCTGTTGCAATTAATGCAAGGAGCAATTTGGAGAAAGGAGTTTGACGCCTGTCTTTTACTACGACCACAATTCGTCTCAAACATAAGATAGATACATTGGGCGTCAACCACCCAATGATTACATAATGAAACACACATTTATCCTTACATTTTTAAAACAAAACACCTCTAATAAAAGTATCCAATAGCTTTCCAGCTAAACTAGACCAAAACGTTTTTGCTCACACAGCAGCATATTTTGGCCTGCTCTTGTGCCTTATTTGGCGGGAAACAGGACAATGCAAAGCTTATTTTAAAGAGAAAAAAAAATGACACTAACTGAAAAGTGTTTGGTTCTATGAAAAAAGTAACCGTGCCGTCTCTGTGACTACTGGCTCCATTCAAACGGAATATTGGTAAACGTATCAGTATCAGACGCCAATATTGGTATATATTTATCTCACCATTCCAGCAAAAGTCAGACTTCACACAAACGACAGACGGTTCTCTCAGCATCTGCAGCGACATCAGAGCATTTTACTGATCTGAGAGTCGTGACCTTTGTGAGTCACGCTGAGGGTAGTGGACGGCGCCATTTCCATCCTGCTGCGGAGGTCCCTGGTGTCGTGCAGCGGACACTCACTCGGCGCCCGGCACCGGAAGACCTGCTTGTAGGAGTTCCTGAAGTTCTCCGACAGGAAGGCGTAGATGACGGGGTTGACGGACGAGTTGCTGTAGGCCAAGCAGTGGGCCACCATTCTGAAGACGAAGGAGGCCTGGTTCAGCGGGAAGGAGCCAAACTCCACCCACAGGTGGACGATGTGGTGAGGCAGCCAGGACAGACAGAAGACCACAACCACCACCAGGACTGTCTGTGCAGTCTGCGCGGCATGGGAGAGAGGGGATAATGATGGGTAATATAATGCCATGTGATCAGATATAACTCTAACTGGAGAGTCTGTGGAGGAAGGGAAACAGGACGATAATGATGGGTAATATAACCTGATCAAATAAAATAAAAAGAGACATTTATTTTATGGCTGCCCAACGGCACGATGACAATAAGTGGTTTCAGCAACTTGGCCATTTTTCCTTTTCTTTCTTTTTTTTTCTAAAGGCTTGACAAGAATACGCACGCCCGCATCTGATAGATCATAGACTTCCTGATGCACAGCAGGACGCATACAAGGTGACAGTGCCATTTTGTCACAGAGTATTGTGTACACTTACCTTTGCAGCACCACAATATCACAGACCATCAGTCATTAGATAAGAAATCGGGGAAGCATGTTGGTGTTATTCCAATATTTCCACCCAATTTATCATTGTGTAGCACATTGAACCTCAGATCTGAGATGCCCAAATATAGAGACAGAAAAAAAGGAGCTTACCTTTCTTTTGGACAGCTCTGATTTTTTTGAGACGTTTCTCAGCTTTTTATGCAGATGATTTAAAACCTGAAATATTAAAGCCAAAATAAGAATACATTCAAAAGCAAGTCGATCCGAAAAAGAAATCGCGCAAGTAAGTTTCCGCAGCACTGCCTCTCTATTTAAAAATGGTCTTCGATTTCAGTGATCACATCCGAGCTGAAAAGTCTCCAGTTATAGACATTATTACGCGCAAATACAATGCCTCAAAATAACCTTCAGGGAGCTTAATGTTATTGTGCGCACATTATAGCTCAAATATCCCAAATCCGCTTTGTGCGTAAAATGTCTGGCAAACTTTGAAATCAAGCATTAGCACATTCATACTCTGATCCACGCGCGCCCACCTTTGCATAGCAGACAGATATCAAGGCGAGAGGCAGGAGGTATCCGAAAACAAAGGTGCACGTCACGTAGACTTTCCTCTGGTGGTCGGGCCAGACCTCCCAGCAAAAGGTGGTGTTGTCCTCCCGCTCCACGATGCTCTGGTAGTGGGCCACGGGAGCCGCCATGACCAGGGACAGGACCCAGATCAGCAGCACCCCGAGCAGCGCGTGCCGGCCCACGCGGATGGAGCCGGACTTCCTGGCGTGGACGATGGCCACGTAGCGGTCCACGGACATGGCCGACAGGGTGAATATGCTGACCAGCATGGACACGGTGAAGAAGTAGTGGATGAACTTGCAGATGAACGCCCCCAGCACCCATGTGGGCAGCATGTAGATGGTGGACTGGAAGGGCACGCACGAGAGCAGGTAGGACAGGTCCGCCACGCTCAGGTTGAGGATGAAGATGTTGGTGGTGCTCCTCGGCTGACCCGGTTTGCTGCGCGCCAGCACCGTGATCACCAGGCTGTTGCCCAGCGCGCCCAGCAGGAAGATGAGTGCGAATATCACCAGGGAAATAAAGTTATCCACCCCCACGCCCAGGGCCACTTTGGCTGGCAGCCTCGCGGCGCCGTCGCCGAGAGGCAGACTCTGGTTCTGCACCTGCGCTTCCATCTTCTGGCGGCCAATGAAGCTACATGTCGGGATGGAAGAGATATGTATATGTGTGTGTATACATAGAGCCTCCACACAGATGAGACTGAGGATGGGCTCTCTTTTTTTCCCCTCCTCAACAAAAGGTTGGACCGAGCTCATGCATTTGCATCGGAAAACGTCACCACGCTGTGCGCAGCCCATTCACCCAATACCTGTCCACAGTTTCCATTAAGCTGCGGCCAGTCAGATGGGTATAAAAACAAGCCCTCACAGCCTCTGCTTTCATCAACAGTCTAAGTTTAACTCTAAAATATTGGATAAACATGTATATATTGTATTTTCAGCATTTATTTACTACTACGATTTGAACAGAAGCAGTACAGCATACATTTAAGCTCAGCGCAATGTATTGTGCATATAAAATATCTGTTTTGATTTTACGTTTACACGTTTGATTTTTTTCCTCTGGAAGATCCAACAAAGATACAACCTCACCGCCAAGGAGTACGTCTCTTAATTGGCAGCAAAACAGGATTTACAAAGAAGGCCTTTTGATATATCACAAAGAGGCACCTGTGACAAAACATAAACTATTCAGGGACAGGCTCCGAAGGGGATCAATACAAACGTGAAAAAGGAAAAGGGGAATCATTGTGACACATTTTTAAAAGATGTGAGGATTCCACTTTGGCTGAGCAGCTCATTCCAAGCTTGAGGAAAACGCAGGTTTACCCAGCTTCTGTTCAGGAAAATGCAAATTTTATAGCTTCAAAAGCAACACCCAGCAAACTGTATGAAAAAGATAACGTGGAGATATTCCATTATCTTTCGGGTGGGTTAGCGGTGGTATATCTTACTATGTGTTGCTATTATTATGGCGTTAAGAAAACAGGTGGAACATTGAAGACGGATGGGTGTTATGATATTTTAGTAGAACAGGACAAGAAGATGGGTAAGAATGAAGGACGGGCAACATTTTATGATTGGATTTTCCCTTTGATTTGTAATTCACTTATCACAAATATCCCTTTTTGATGGAATCATTGATTGATTGAACTAGTCTTCGGTCTCCCTTATTGATCCGCTCCGCCCAGGAAAAGCGGTGCTATCATTTTTTCCAGCATTCGAATCTCGGACAGGCCGGTGCTGAGGGATCGGGTCAGGGGGGTTACCATGACAACAAAGATGATGCGCATTGTACGTAACCCTAGAGCCGGGAAAGATGTTATCTCGTGGTTCACTTGTCCTCAGATGATTGTAAGCAGCTGAAGCGGTTATCGTTTACACATCTGGCTAATTCCCTGCTAAACAGGTCAACTCAACACCGAATCTATACTCTTCCAGTTCAACACTCACGAGGATGTGGGTGGTGATGAAGACGATGAAAAGAGGATGTTTTTTGGTTCTTTTGGCCAATTCTGCTTAGGCTTTTCGGAAAATGAATATCGGTCATTATATCTCATTTTTAAATCACAGACTTATTATACTTCAACGGGAAAGGCGGCTATTTTGTAATTGTGTCCTGAAGCAGCGCGGAAGTTTCCATGGTGACTCTTCACTCCATCCACAGAGATGTCATCCTTGCTTCTCCTGAGGAGGAGAAAATCACAATGAAACCTCGAGACCGTGTCCAATTAGGGTTATTCTATATGTTTTGAGAGAAAAAAATTCGCCCTTTTGTCTCTGAGGTTTTTCTGTTCTGATCGTGGAGATGAATCATTTCAGCACCACGGACAGTTCATCACTGACCATTAAATCTCATGCAGTTCAGTTTTCGGATTTTATTTCCCCTCGACAATTGTGTTCTTCCCAGTAAATCTACGCGATTTGACAGGGCTCCAGAGACAATTTGGTGTTTACAACTAAATATGCTCCCCCAGTGGAAAAGCTCTTTATTGGCTTTGAAAGTGAACACACACGGGCCCAAATAAAGACAAGTCAAATATCAAATACCACCACAAGATGGCTGCACAATCTGAGACGGTATGGTTTCATGTTTTTTCCAGTAGGAGGAAATGGAGATGTGTCAATCATCTTTATAGACAGTCTTTGGTGTGGACCCGTCCGTGCTCTAAAAAGCCACAGTATCTAACCTGCTCGGCCCTAAGCACGATGATGTGACCCCAACAATCCGTTATTGCAGGTTTAAAGTTTAAAGAGTGCATTAAAGCAGGAACAGTACATTGACCGTCTTGCTCCAGGTTCGAAGGATATAAACTGTGTAAAATAAATAAACTGTAGGAGACAAGTGATTGATTTTGTGCTTAACTGACTTGACTTGACAAAGTGATTGACTTTTGCTGCAGACACTCAAGGTCACTGCAGCCTTATTACGTCTCGTAAAGCAGAATGACAAAGGAGTGATGTTTGCAGTCTTCTCCCCAATTTCGGAGCCTGGACTCGGTGGCACGTCATGACATCAGACAGTGTTGCCCTATCATCTCCCTCCCACCTCTGGGGTTTTACTTTATTACCAACTTTACTCGAGACGCGAGGAGATAAGCTGCTTTGGACTCTGCTGCTCTCCCAGGTGGCCCTCTAGCTCAGAACAGAGTCAGAGAACAGAGCCGTTGTTACCATGACACTGGGAGAGCAGAGCCACAGCACATCCATTTCGCCCAATAATTTGAAATGGGCTTACACCGTCTGCTGAATAGCTGGAAGCCACAGATTGCTATTGAACTCCGGCAGACCCCAGAGTTTGTTTCCCTTTTATTTATTTTAAAGGTCAGATAAGGTTAGATAATGGAGGTTGTGTATCAGCCTCGGGGAAACGCAGGCTGATAATGCCCCTTAAAGACTGCTCAGAGTGAATGTTATCAAGGGCCCCTAATCCTTTCATCATTTCAAATGTGATGATTGTATGCATATGGGCAAGGGCCTGATTTCCAATCGACGTCAAAGGAGTTCTTTTTTTTAAAGCAATTATAAATCAACTTTCTCAACAAACTCAGAATGTGTTTTTTTAAAATGACGAGCAGATGTCATAGTCGCCTGGTAAAATAACCTTTCTGTCAGATTTAGGAAGATCTATCGGCAGAAATTCAATTGAATATTACTGACTTCATCGTCTGAAACCACGGCATTGCTCACCTTAACAGAGTAACCACAGAGTCGGCAGTGTTTCATTTCCATTTTTCAATAAAAGACAGAGACCAAACAATGAGGTTCTTTCATCTTTTTATGTTACCCGTAGGCCCCCGTAAACGCTTGGCTGGGTGTATTCGGAAGTGTGCAGTTTGTTTCTTTTCCGTCGCATAACTGGATGTCGCTGCATCCAGCACGCTGAACCTCAACGAGAAGATAGAAACCCAGCACAGCTATTATGATTCTTGTTTTGGGGCCAAATGTTGAATATTCAACTTAAAGACAGTCTGCGGTCGAGTTACAGTTCTACCCTTTTGTGGGACTCTGCGAAAGAGGCGTGTTTGTGAAACGCAGAGTGTCTGAGATTTTGGGTGTAAACTTCCCAACACCAGCTGTAGAGGGAGCCACGGAGGTCTGCCTCTGCACTCATATCACTGCTGTGATGTCTTCACTCTGACAAGAGCACAGACAAACAGCTCTGTTATCAGTGTCTGGAGCCAGAGGCAATGTCTTTTTCAATCTCTATGAACAGAGATAAATGTGTGTGCTCAGTGTCAGCAGCACACACATGCTCGCACACACACACACACCCACAGTTTAACCCGGGCCATGGCCATGGTACACTGCACTACCGAAGTAAATGCAGATCCGATTTGTTCCAGGCTCATGTTTGTACCATAGATGCAACACGAAGACAAAAACAAACAAACATATTTAAAAAAAAAAACATAAACACAAACATTATTGAATTTTTTGCAAATAATTTGTTTTAAGAGAGGGAAATACGTAGAATTAGGTGTGGTTTTTTTTGTCCTTCACCAAGACCTCACTAGAGTTAGGTGGACACACCCTCCACCCTCCTTGCTTAAAAATTAAATCCTAATGCACAACTCTACTTCAGGGTTCCTGCGGCAAAACAGCGGTTAAAACTCTTGTAAATTAATTTCATAAATCCAGATCTAGCTGTACCTTTTACCAATGTGAAACTGAGGATGGCGCCGTCATTCAGTGGTGTGCTGGCCGTCATTCAGCCAGCACACCACTTTGGTCTACGACGGATATATCTTTGAGCTGGATGGCCAACAGTGTTTTTTCAATGAGCTGATGAATTTTGAAGACTCAACAAGGAATTAAGGACTCAAATACACTGACGTCCCACTCCGTCAATTTGCCATTAGTGTCCCACTCACAATAAATGGAAATAACTTTTGTGATTCTCCGATTGTTCAGCTTGCAATTAAGTCAGTTGTCACAGCACTGTAATTTGTGAGCAAAGGTTTTACATGATTAGTCGCTACATCTCATATAGGGTCATTTAGATCATTCACATTTTGAAAGAGCTGTCCTTCGAATCACATCATTTTCATAACTTGCATTTTCATAAAAGCTCTCTTGGGTAGTGAAATGGCAAATGGACAAGACAAAGGGGAGACAGGACTTTATGCACATGAGGTAAGTGAGACCAAGGTGGAGACAATAAAGGGCGGGGCTGACACTAACGACGGCGGGAAGTAAAGGGAAATGAGAACAAGAGGTAAGTATTACATGAAACAGGAAGTGAAATGACCAACGGTGACAGACGGGCCTGGGCAGTGGGTCAGAATGAATATAGACCAGAGGCAGTTGGCTCAACGCATCTTAATAAAGAGACGCTTCCCTGAACTGGTGACGAACCGCGTCGGACATTTTTGATCGGCCAGGGAGATGAGACGTTAAAAGCCGGCCGCTCCAGAGGTTTCACAGATTCATTCATTTGCAGTTTTGGAACTCTGAAGCATGCGGTTGCATTGAGTGAGGATCGGAGTCGGATCAATGCAAAGATGTCAGCTGCCAATAAGTGCAGTACCCATATGACCTTGAAATGCCTGAAGCGCCATCCATTTCTAGTGCACACAGAATACATCATATGCAGTATCTATTTGCAAAAAACAAAAAAACAAAGATCTACGGCGTTTAACTTTTTGACGTTGAAAATCCCGGGAAAGGCATTTCTCCTCCTCTCCGACTCGCAACAATCATCTATTTACAGCGGTGGCTCCGAAAAAAAAATCTGACGTTTGAAACAAGAGAGCATGATATTGTTGAGATGCGAAACAAATGACAGTATTATGCCCCGGGCCTTGGGCGCTGGCTTTTGCCAAATGTTGATGGAATCGCTGGCGTTTGCCCAGCAAGACATTTGCATTGAGTTGTTTATCAGTGTGAGAACGCACTGCTGGGTTCTTACAGCTGATCCTATTGCTTCGGACTGCGGGGAATTTCAACCACGATGACAGAAGGCAGAAGGCCTCCGAAAAGCAGCGGCGTGACGATTCCTTTCGAATGCAATTTTTGCAATTAAGAAACAATGACGTCGCACCAGCATCCTTGGCCTGAGACCATCCACTCGACGGCGACATCAGCAGCATCACACGTGGCGCTGTCGTCTATAGGTTACGGGGACTGGACGTGACGTGAGGTCATTCCCTCTCTTGGTCTCTGTGACGTGGATCCAATGAGATGTTGGGACATTTCCCGTGATTCCACTCCATGTCGACTGACCTCACATCATCAGGACATATTCACGCTGCGAAACTTCCGTTCCACGTCCGTAATGTGCCCAGGTCTGACTCGGTCAGTGCTACTGGACCACGGCAATTAAAGTTTGCATGAGTATCAGGTTAATAATCCAACTAACTCACGACAAAAGATGCAGTCCTATCTTTGCGTTTCAGTTTGCCAGGGAATGAATAAAGATTAATCAGGTACGAACATTGACTTGCACTGAACATTTGGTTGCGGTGCTCATTTTGTTTACACTCAAATGTAATTATGCATTTGTTGGAAAAGCAATATCTGTACTACTGATCGTGTCATGTGACTTTCGGCCTCCCAGATTGATGTTTGCATCAGCACACACTTCCAGAGGTTGGAGAAGTCATAAAAGCTTTCCAAATAATTATTATAACTGTATAATTCAGTCATTTTCTGCACATGCAATGGAACAGAGCAGGGCTTTCTCTCTCTCTCTCTCTGTCTCCATTAGCTGATAGATATTCCGCTGCCTCTCTGAGTGGGTGTCTTGGTCTACATCAAACATTCCTGACGGGGTTGAAGGATATCTCCCGTGCTTGTGTCCCACAGCTCTCATGCATGGCCGCTATTGTTTTCCCCGCGGCCGTCGTCGACCTTTCAGCCCCAGGAACAAATCCAAGACTCTTCTGGACGCGAGGGCACAAGCGGTGGGGTCATCCCACTCCTTGCATTCCTGCACCCTACCTCTGCGAGTGCCGTGGGCGCTGCCCCGAGGCTCGGCCCCTGCGGGACAAACAGACGGGGCACTGTGCACGAGTTCAGAGTGGACAAACTGAGCCCATCCACGTTTGACCTCATTTACGCGAGCCACCGGGAAGCCATGTCGGCTCCGTTATGACTTCATTCACACACGCTCGCCCACGCATTCACAATTTAAAACGTTAAAAGCCGCTGGTGTTGTTTTCAATGCGATCGTGGACGTACTTTCTGCACTGATGCGACAATGCGGCCGCATGAGCAATAGCAACCCATATCCCTAGTTAAATGGCTATGTTACTTACTCTTCATCTGTATCTGCACTTATATGTATATATATATATATATATTAAATTACACGAGTTTCTCTCTTGTTTGAAATGCTCATCTTTGTTGTGTTGTTTGGCAAAGACGGTAGATATGAGAAAGTGGATGCGACAATAGTTTGTTTTTTTTGTCACCTTGGCACACTATAACACAGTACAACTGGCTCCGGAGGAAAAAGTCAGGGGATTACCAAAGTCACCCGGTCGTTTATCTCCCGGCACGCTCAGTCCCGTGACTGTTGATCCAACCCTTCTTGGGATACTGCAGTCTGGCACAAAGTGGTGAACTGGCAAACGTCGCCATCCTTATAAAGACACATGCACCGGCACGGTTAATGAAAAGAAGATCAATGCCATTTTAAAGTCTAATCATTTGAGTTGCTGTGCCATTCGCGCTTCTCCTGGTAACCACGGAGCCAATCCCAGCAGACTTTGAGCCTATCCCAGAGATAAACCCCCATTTACACTCACAGTCACACCTGCAGGCAATTTAGAGTCTCCAATTAAACAAAGTCCCCGCAGACAGATCCCCGGGAAACCTCCTGGCGGTGAAGCACTAATGTATCAACACCGTATCTCCTTTTTTCCATCTAAATTGATGGTTCTAGAGGCTCAGATTTATTGTGTCCGTCAAACCGGTGCTCAAATGTTTGACATGACTGACCTAAAGGAGTTGTATCAAACTATGGTTTGTCCCAATGCAACACAATAACATGGGCACAATCAGGAAATATAAAGTGATGCACTAACTAATAACACACGGATATATCATTTGCACACATAATACCCCCTGTTACGATTTAGACAGTTCTTGTACTCATGTTATTACCGATCTGGAGTTGCGCTGCAACACAAAGGCGATGGGCGAAACACTTTAGCCGTACGTTCCTCAACTAAACTTCCACCTGAAATACTTTCTTGGGTCCAACGAACAGAGCCATCGCCCTCTAAAGGAACATTTCATCAAAGAATACCTATGTCCCCTACTAAAAGTCACTCTCTGGTCCGACATAAGAAGCAGGCCTAACAAAACGCATCTGTTCCGAAAATATGAATATTCCGATGCTGCATGGGCGTTTTCTAACACAACTTATCCCGCGACAGATCCCACTTTGTTCTCCACGGCCACTGCTGCCACTCCGAATAGGACAACACATCCACAAACACATTTAAGCGCATGGTGAAGTGTTACAATGGCAGAATATGTAAAAAAAAAAAAGCAACACACAGCCAAAACACCTGCAGATTGAATAAAACGTCTAAGACTCAAGGTCTCTGGCACTTTATTTTTTCCGAGCTGTTTTTCTTTCTTTTTTTTCCTGGCACATGATACCAAAACTGTTGGCAGCATTGAGCATGTCATTGTCATGAACATTCTGGTACAACCCATTGTACGGGCACATTTTTCAGGTTCCAAAAAACCCTCGCAACTACGTCGGTCTCAGAGTATGAGCTTGGGCTTTTACGAATTTCCTTGGTTTTAGAAAGCGCAACGATGAGATAAAATCCAACGTCCAACGAGTCCCCACAGCTTTATTTTCCTTTTGTGCAAGACACAGGCGTTTGGCTCATGTTCACAGGGTTTTGCGTCTTTTAACAGGACAGCCTCTCCTGTTCTTCATGGGCTCCTCTGCGTATGTTAAGCCGGCTGACCGCGCACACCACCATCCATGAGGAAGATGTACGAGGCCGATTCAACAATGGCTTCACAGTGCGGCGGGACACTTTGCATCAGGCTGTGAGTTCACACTCGGAGATAACCCTCGTTGTTCCCTTTAAGCCGGGGTGAGGCAAACGGGGAGAGCAACAATGGCCGGGCCCAGTGCGGAGGGCGGCAGTGACTGACACAGCCACTGAAGCTCCGAAGAATGCCTGGAGACAAGCCAATGCTGTGCGGACCCCCCTCCTCCCCACCACCACCGCCCCCATCCAACTCGACCATTCTCATGTCCCATGGTGCCCCGGGCCTGCGGGGACGACACCTTCAAAGACGGCCCCCGGAGCATCACTGAGGGATCTGCAGAGCCGGGTGTTGGCAGCGTGGGCCGAGAACTGCCTTGCAAGAGGACGACTGAGTAAACAGACAGAGGTCAACTCCACCCAACCGGCCGCGGCTACAGATAGCATGGCTACAGCCAGCACCTCAGGACAGAGCACCTTCGGGCTCGGGAGGAAAAAGAAGAACCCCGGACTCATGGATCAGATTAGCAAATTCTTCGGAGGGGACAAAAAGAAGCGGAGCAAGGTGAGCGCCAGCGCATCCGTGTTCAAATGGGTGGTTTGTTTCTTTTCAGCTGAAATTCACCACGATTAATAGATCCTGAAGTTTTTATTCTCCCTTAAAGAGTAGGATTTTTTTTTTGTCAAAGCCTTATCATTCTGTTGAAGTTATCAAGTTAACAATTGTTAAGACCTCTGGTTTGCGGGCTAAACCCAAACGCAAGATACATTTTACAGTTTCACCATATATACTGTACATATAATCATCTAATTCATTGAGAATGAGTTTATTTTCCTGCTACATATTCGTCTGGTTCTTCTTCACCCAAATGTTTGTAAAAAGCATGAGGAATACAAGTCCTTAACAACTCATACTCTCAGTTCACAAAATCCTAAACTCTCACCGAATCAAGAGTTTGTTACAAATACATTAAAAATTAATATGTCATTTTTTAAAGGTAGATTCATTTCTGCAGTGATAAACTCAGTTAAGTTAATTGTCATCATTTTAATTTCATTTTAAACAATCGCCCACAATTTCTGGCTCTGGGTATGCCTTTTAAAAAAAAGTATTTATTCGGCTTTACTTCTCTGTTTTTTTTCAAAACAATACAATATCTGTAAAATAAAATGCACAGATTGTAAATTTTACGGGCAAAATATTACGGAAAAAAAATGATTAGAGGGGTTCCGAAGACCCCCAAGTGCTCTTTTTAAACCCAAACCTGCTTTAAGGAGTAGGAGCAGCACAACGATGTCGGAATTTGTGTATCAACACATTTGAATGCATCTCAAAAAGAGCACCACAAAGATTGGTCTACACGCACATTCATAAGGGCTCTTGGCTTATTTGCATTGATAACATAGAAAATAAATAGTAAAAACAGAAGGCAGTTTTTGGAATCATTACATCAGTAGAGTTGGGACTACCAACTAACTAGATGTTCAGATATTTAACCCATGCCGATCCTTCCAGGGGTCGTTCCGGGGTCACCTGGCTACCTCCCCCCAGCAATCCTCTGCTCGCCGCCGGACCAATGAAAATGCTGTGGTGCATTTCTTCAGGAGCATTGTAAGTTGTTGTTCTTTTTAGATTCAATTGTCTACTACTCTGAATAAACATCATCACGTTTTACACTTTCAACATAAAGGCATTCTTCTAGCATCATTAGAACATTCTTTTATCCAAATATGGGAAGAATTTGACTTCCGAGCTGAGATTGACGCATCGCTCTGAATCTTTCATGAGTTTTCCAGTTGAATTACTGTAATCTGCTATCGATTTTTAAATACAGAATGCTAATGGAGCTTTCTCTGCTGCATCTCTGATTACAGAGCTGTACGAATCCTACATTTGCAGTGTGATGCAGGGAGTTTCAAATCAGCTGCTCAGTCATTTGTTCTAACCCAAATATTTGTTGCTGGCCTTCTCCTGCCCTGTGCAATCAGTCACTCTGTTGCTTGGTCTTTCTTAGGTTTCCTCTCCTCGTCCTAAATCCAGGGTGAGTTCCAATTCTCCCAGTATCCGTTTGGTCGATCATTCCAGAGGTGAAAGCACGGAGATGCACTGATTTGGGATGGCTCCTCATATTTGACTAATGGTCTTTCATCACATTTCTAAAGGCACAGTTTCAACAGTTTCCTCTTTTTTCAGGGGGGTTTTGAAATTAAGGCTACTTGCTTCCAGACACCGACTTTGTGCCAACATTTTCCATTAGCTTAAGTGCATGTTTATGGTAGTTATACCATCATTTATTTTTATTTTTTTTCAGGCAAGACTGTAATGGGGTCAATGGTCAGGACAGACGGACTGTACAGTCGTTCAGGCTGGAGTCCTTTACTTAAGGAACGTGACTGGACCAACTTTTCAATGGGAACCCATCTTACAGATGTGGTCATTTGTTACTGAAGAATTACACACATTAAAAGTCAGGAAACAGTGGAATGAATCATGTGGGGCTCGTGGATGTCTGCGCCCAAAGTCATGGCAATCCATCCCAAAATGGTTGAGGCAGTCCATCCTGCTAATGTGGCAAAAAAAAAAGAAATCCTACATATGGTGGCTTTATGGCTGCCAAGAATATCTATTCAAAGGTGCCAAAAGGTTGGGAACTGTAGAAAGAAAGGGTAGGCCGAGCGAAATGTTTCATTGGCTCGCATACGGCAGCTAAGCGCCCGCGTCTGGATTGTTCTCAGATGTGTTGAGGGGGATTGCGGGTGGCATCGCACCGTGTTTCATCTCACCATGTTGCTGTATGTCTCTTTTTCATGTCCAGTGGAGAGATGTCTTGGGCTTGGTACGTCATTCACTCTCTCCTTATCCAATGGAACAAAAGCACCACTCCTGAGTGCACCGCAGTGTGCGTGTGTGTCTGTGTGTGAGTGCGCGAGTGTGTGTCTCTGCTGATCCAATTTAAATCTGTCTGCAAAGAGCCCCTTTGCAGTGTGTGTCCTTTGTCTGCTGTGCACCCGTTACCTAACTCTGGCCCTTGTTCAGTCCCTTTCTTGCTTTGCGCTTCACGGCCTCCCATGAAAAAAATAAAGTATACCTGAGCATTTGGAATCGTGTCCTAGTCCAAGTCAGAGCCGATTATTCAGCGGCTTTTACCCAAGATGCAGAGCCGAGTAAATAGACAGATGCAGCTCGCCTTTGAATCGTGATTGAATAAGACAGATTTCCATTCACTCGTTTCTGAAACCCCTGAGTATTGGCATATTAGTGCATATGTGTAATTCCCCCCTTCTTTGCTTAAATCCAGAGCGACTCGCTGCTTCTGGATGACTTTGAAACTGCTCAGCTTTTTATGAACCACAACCGGTAAACATTCTCTCTGAGGACCTGTTGGCCTGCACCACCCCCCTTCAACTCTTCTCCTCTCCCTCGTCTCTTTCCCACCTCTAATTTTCTGTAACACCTACACCCCGTGCTAGGGATGACTCACCGATCATCAGTTTCGGTTCCCCACCCTCTTTGGGTCCCCTTATTAGTGGACAACATTGTGTGTCACCCCATGGTGATTGTCCACTCGTGTCCTCTGTGCCAGTCGGTGCACCATGGACTTTACCTTGACCGTGTGTTTCATATTCCCTCCCCTAAAGGTTGCTCTTTTGTCTTACCTTCATGTTGCTGTTGCAGAGAAACCACATACCTGCAAATTTGTTTTCCATTAAATCTTGAAAGGGAGAAAAAAAAAAAAAAAAAAAATATATACTTTGAGACAAAAAAAGATATACTTTGAGACAATTTTAGGGTTAGGGTTACTTTTAAACCATTGATAACTTGAGTCAAATAATAATCGGTTTGCAGTCAGCACTTTAAAAACCAGAGTAAAAGCAGTATACGTTCATAAATACAAATACTAAAACGTTGATCCCTATGCAATGAAGAGCATGGATGTTTTTTTGGAAACCAGACCAGTTGGCAAGCTTGTGTCAATTCTCCCTCGAAGATTCACAAATGCTAAAGTCTTAAAAAAAAAAAAAAAAGACGTGCAAATGTCAACGTATTATTTGTGGATATGCGTTTTCTGACCAACAACAGCAAGGATGTAACAAAACATTCAAACAACTGTGTGGGATTTTTTAGCTTTGAGGTAAAAAAAAAATGCATCTCATCTTGTTATGAGAGAAAGGCCATCAACGTTGGTGAAACACAGTAAACCCGGGCAGCAAGCGTGGTCTCAGGCCACGGCTCCAGGACCTCACCTTTGCTTACAGAGCGTCTTTTTCTAGGCCTCGTCACCGCGTGCCGAGAGCGCAAAGTCGCCAGTCAGAAGACGCAGAGACCAAAGCACACTGTCCCGACTCTTCAACCTGGTGAGCGCACTGCCTGTTCGCACACAACACTGTCTCTTTTCTCCTACCGAAAAATCTGGACCTCATAAGCAAATCCCCCCCCCTCCCCCATCTGTGTTTACCCAAAACAACAGTGATGCTCTCATCAGAGATCAGTGAGTAATGAATCAACGCGATATAAAGATTTCTCATTTCAGTTTCATGTAATCCATCAAAAATCACACTAGCCCGTCACCGTGATTCACTAACAAGCTGAAGAGTGCCATTCTCATTTGCATATTGATACTACACACCAACCTATACTGTATATTAAAACCTCCTATACACAAATTCATATGTACATTTCTATTTTACAAATGCCATCTACCTCAACTCAGGGGCTTCATTATCAGCGGTGGTCTCTTAGAAGAAGTACTCGACAATCAGACGAACTTCACCCCAGAATGGTCTTATGTTTTTTTTTTTTGTTGTGTTCCTCACCATCATTCTGTTCCCCCTTCTTTTAAGGGAGAAACCAAGTCCCGTCCACCCCCTAAACGCTGGAGCACCATCTTCTAAGCTCTCCGCCGAGGACCAACCCACGGACCCAACGCCAATGGGACTAGATGGAGGAGGAGAAACAGATCCGCATGCGGCTGACACCCAGCCTCAAGAAATATTAACTCACTAACACATGCCCCATGTATCTTTAGTTATCTACTTATAAAAGGGTATCTTCTATTAGTCATTATTTAGCTGTTTATATCTGTCTGGCTGCGCTTTTTACTTTAAAAACTATCCTGCTAGAAAAGAAAAAAAGTCCTCTCAGTGTTTTGGTATGGTGGTGCTTGTGTCTGCTGTCTGAGGTTTGTTCATGGCTGATTTTCTCCATTTGTCCCCCTGTTGACTGCATTTTGTACACGCGTGACATTTCGTGCATGGCGCCGCTTCCCAAAAACACAAGTGACACGGCAAACAAACTGGGGTTTCGGTTTCACGTGTGAAGTCTTAGTTGAGAGGGGTCCTGCTTGTGCTTGAGTGAAACGCACGCCAGAAATAAAACTGCGAACCAAGCAAGGGGCCCTAATATTGTTTTCAATGTAACAGTTTTGTTTGCTGAGAGTAACTCATTAACATGTACAGTACTATGTCTATCAAATGCAAAATGCCCTTTTAAGTGCACTGTTAACATAGCACACTGTAAATACAACTGTTATCCTGTCTAGCCCATGTAGTAGCTTTCGCATGCGTCTCATTTATCGTTAGTGTCCTATCTGTTTGCATCGTAGATTGAGTTTGAAGTTTTATTGTTATCCGTGTTTCATTTGAAATGTGACAGAGAGAAGGTTCGTTTCGTTGATGGTCGGATCGTAAGTGGCTCAGTGGTTTTGAGGCAGCAGCAGCCAGCAGGTGCGAGGAGTTTATCGAGAATGTTCGAAGGCATAATTGGCATTTTGGTTCTGTTCACGATGAAGCACACCCCTCTCATTTTGTTTAGGGTCCGTTTGTGAGCTCACTTCAACTGTGTATCAAGCGTCTTTTTCTGTCGTTGCTGACGTGTGATGGTGCTACAGGAACAGAAAACCGTGTGTTGTGTTTCTTCTTTATTTTTAATGCTCAGTCTAACTGGAAATAAACACCTCTTTTGTTGCCTCGCCATTAAGAGTTATTCAGGCGTTAATATCTAACAGTTACTATTAACTTAACTATGTTTTTTATCATGGGATTTTAAGCATCCCAGTCAATAATACATATTTTCCCAATCCCCCATTTACATTTAGCTTTAAACATACGAAATGCCAAATCGAAAAAAAATATTGTTGGCTTTCTTACATAGCTTTATCTTAAGGTAAAAAGCAAGCAGCTGACCAGCATCACATTCTTTCTCAAATGCACATAAATTCCAAAGTTTCAGAGCAATAATTTGCCACTTTAATGAGGAGTTAAGCCAATGTGTGTTTTCCATAAGTCTCTTTCTAAAAGAAATAAAAACAAATCTATAACCATGCTTCTAATTAATTTCAAACACAAATTGTTATTTAGAAAATAATATATACTTTTAAGTCAATGAAAAATCATGCAGCCATGCATGCATCCTGTGCAGGTGCGCACACATTTCTGAAGACCAAAAAAAGGAACGAGAACGTGTGGTTGCTGTAACTACAAATTTGACCCTACCATCAGTACCATTCTAATAGCTGAAACCATTATGGACAACAGCACCGAGGATCATCGAGTTAATTAAGTACTTAGTAGCCCCGATTAACGGAATGCAAATATTCTCCAGAGGTTAATCATCTATCTCAGATAATGATCCCAACATAAAAGAAAAAGATGATATCTGCTACACCAAGCTTTACATATGTCCTACATTTCACTGAACAGCAATGCTGGGTGAGTCATCATAAATTGATTCCCTTGTCAACACTGAGAGGTGAGAAAAACAACATTTCTCATCATTAGCTCTAATGCTGAGATAGAGCTTTTACACCCCCCCCTCTTGTTTCTACTATTTCTGAGTTAATTGGAGCAAAAGACCAAAGTTCACATTGAACATGGGGGGAGAACGGGCAATTTTTCTCCTATTATTTCGAGCAATCTCGAGGTCATTATCTGTGCACTGATCCTGGACTGGACAATGCAACAACATGCAAGCTCACGGGCACCACCCAAAATACAACTGCTTTCACACGGCTATCCTTTTTAAATTTGTTCTTTTATTTTATTATTGTATAATTGATTATATTATTACGGTTAGTCAGTTGATTGTTCAATCTATTATAACATTACTACTATTAATCAAGCAAAGGGTCTCTACTTCTGCCTTCAAGCAGGCCTATTTACGAAAAGAAAATTCACTCTGTGGCTTTGACTACATTCTTCCAAAATCTCTTGCCTGTAAACAAAGGCAGCTGAACAACCTAAAGACGATGATTATTTGCAATGACTACATTTGATGGCGTCATATCAGGACAGACCATCATTTATGGAGAAAGGGCAACATCGCAGAGTAACACCAACAGTTTTTAACAATTGCAAAGACACGTTATTTTGCGCATTATACCCTTTTTGCTAAGCAGTAAACACAAGAGCAGGTTTTCAAAATGCATTCGCAAATCCCCTGCCTCTTCCTGCAAAACTGAACAATTGCCTCAAAACTGTGCTCAAAACCGAAAAACAATCTTCTCTCACCAAAACTCAAGTCAAACAAAACCAATGAGCAGCAGTTACACACATCATCACAACATAAAATAATAGCACCTGCAGAAATAATGTGTGCGGAATGCAATTTGCAAAACCAAAGAGATCCTGTGCATTTAGCACTCGTATACAGTAAAAAAATAAATACACCTGCAGTAATAGGCCTACAAGCAGTTAGACTCCCCCCCCAGCCTCATTTACAGTGCGAAACACATTATTGGCAAAGTGATGTACTGTAACATCTGTTTACCTACAGTCATATTTCACCGTAAACATTTATGTAATGACATAAAAAGCATTCACCTTTTTCTCTTCTCTGAATCTCCAGATTGTGGCCACCGCGCTCTGAACCGGCTCCTGTTGGTTCGCGCACGTCGTTAGACACAGCTGTGTTCAATTTAGGGTCGTTGTCGTGGTTAAGCTGCGACACCTGGGGTTTTAATTGTGCTTAACGTTTGCCACCTGTGCTTCCCACTCTGCAACACAAGCGCATCACAGTGCAAATGGGTTGGTAAGTTGTGTCTCACTGGGCGAGCGATTCCCTAAATAAGTTCAGACAATAGGGCTGAAGCGTTTTAGCAATTGAAACATTTTAATGTTAATGCTATTTCTTAATTAATTGAAAATAATGAGACACCTTTTTCCCTACTCACACTGCATGATGAATTGCTCTTTAATTACCAAAACCCCTTATTCTTCACTGAAATAGAAACAAACAAAAAAAACAGGCCTGTGTGCAACTGAATCCATTCAAACACAGTGCACTGTGTCTCACTCAACACAATAATGTGGACAGAGATGCATCAGAGTTGGGCAAGAGAGACCGCTGGTGCTCTGTTACTGCTGCTTATGTCTTGGAATATGTTTTAATTGTAAAATTGCCCAAATCAGACGAGCCAGTGTTCTTGATTAAGCCCAACTGTTCTACAATGAACCGCAACATTCCGTGATCCAACATCAAAACTGTTTTTATTACCCCGTTTCTTTTCACATATTTTGAAGAGGAATCAGTATTGCACAGAAAACATGTTTACACCCTTGCATTTATTTCAAAAAACGTAAGTGCAAAATGCAACACATACTTTTATTTGGATATATTCACAGTATTTTTTTCACAGGTGTACATTTTATAGCACCACTAAAAACAGACATTTTGTCAATATGACACAAATGAAAAAATAATCACTCCCATGAAGTGTATGATTGTTTTTGTTCCCTATAGCCATGGCATAAAAAAGCATGAAAAAGCTCACAACAAAAGCGGCTTCTCAAAGAAACCTCCAATGCTTTGTGTCCCTAGACTTTTTAACGTGATCACATCATTAATTGTCGTATAAGCAGTTGAAGTGCCGTGTACATGTTTCACATAAATACTTAATTTCTGCTAAAGCTCTCACTCGCTTCCTCTTTAAAAACATGGCCGCTAGTGTGCAGGTTTTGGGACTGCGTTCTCAGCTCGTTCACGATCCCGGACACGTTGCCCAACAGTCCGCCCATCCCGTCCTCCGCCCCGCCGTGATAGTCCACCTCCTCCACTTTCACCTGTCCTCCTGTCGCCAAAAAAGCTTCCCCTTCGTCAAATCCATAACCGTAGCCGTCGTCCACGTCCGTCGCCGCTGCGCCTGCGCTGTGGCCGTTGGCCGAGGAGCTGGAGGCCAGTCTCTCACACCGAGCTTGGTGCCTCAGGAAGCTGTCTCTCCAAATAACTTTCTTGCCGCACAGGCCGCACTCGTAGGGCTGCAGCCCCCCGTGGGTTTTGAGGTGCTTGGTCAGGTGGTGCTTCATCTTGAAGGACTTTGTGCAAACGGGACAGCCGAAAGGCCGTAGATTGAGGTGCTGCATCTTCACGTGTCGGTCGCGCATGCTCTTCAGGGTGTAGGCCTTGCCGCAGTGGCAGAAGTGCACCTTTCCCGTGTATGGGGCGCCGGCCAGGGAAACCGAGGACGACGAGGACGGGGTGGGGGGCGAGGAGGGGGGCGGGAAAGCGGCCGTGGACGAGTGGCGGGTGGAGGTGGGGGTCAGGGAGCCACCCTGGGCAGCACCGGTGGAGGGCCAGTGCACCTCTGAGCTCGCCGTGGTGAAATCTGGAGACGCCGGCACCAAAGGCCTCTGGGACACCTGACCGGTGCCGTCTTCGATCTCATCGTACGTCTCCCGGATCAAGGTCCCTCCTGTGAAACATTCAAAGTCCACATCCTCGTCCTCCTCGTCTTCGTCCTCGTCTTTGCTGCAGCTCCCGCCCTGTCCTTCCTGTGGCCTGTGCTCTTGCTGGGACCAGGGACCCGACTGCCATTGCTGCCGGGCTGATTCCGGACAGGAGGGGCCCGCGTCTCTCTCGCCTGTCTGGCAGACATGCACGCCCGGCGGGTCTGAGGAGTGACCGCTCCCGACGAAGTCCCTCTGCACTTTGTCCTTCATCAAGTCCACACTCGTCTTTCCTGAGGCTTGAAATGCCTCTGCGTGCACATGTGTAACTTGGTGGGGGTCTGCAGGGGAATTCAAATAAACAGATTTATTTGGGCAAGCCTTTAGTGTGACAGCCTATATTTGCCAATGTCACTGAAAATGTGATACCCAATCATGAACAGCCTCACAGTTACACAGCTACAAATAAGAAATTAGATGAAGCCATTCAAAAATAGAAAACATTGAAGACTGCTTTTCTCTAGAAAGGTAAAAAAAAAAGGATTGTTTCGTGGCACTTAGTCAGACAGACATTGCATTTTTGTTCAAAGTAAAATGAGGTGTCTTACCACAGTGTCCCATTTGTGCAAAGCCTTCCTTCCCTTCCACCTCCTCCCCGACACCTTCATCCGCCTCGATCTCTCTTTTCTCATTCCTCCTCTTCTCTTGGGTCTCATCGGCGTCCCCGCTCCCTCTGCTCCTATCAAGCAGTCTATCCGCGCTCGGGGGTGCTCCCCGCTGCTGAAACCTGACCTTCTGCTTTAGGGTCTCCCCACTGGGGAACCCCCCGTGGTGCCGGCTGCTGTGGCCGCCTCCGTCGTGTGCAAAGTGGCCGGTTTTTGCATGGCCCGATACCCACTCTTCCTCGCAGCTGGCGTAATCCCCCTCCGTGTAGGCGGGGAGCGCGTCGAGTTGAGTGTCCGCCAAGTGCTGGGCCGGGGCGGGCCGCGGACGCCCCCATCTCGGGAACTGCTGCGGGCGTCTCCACGTGGCCAAGGGAGGCAGGGCGTCGGGCTTCCTCTCCCTCCTCCTCCCCTCCCTCTCCAGATTTAGGCAGTCCGTGCTGCTCGGGGATTCGTGTCGCGACGCAGTGCCCTGGTGAGCTGCGGCGGCATCCGCCGCAGGCCGCGGCCTCTTCAAGATCTCTGTGCATTTGTCCACAATGTGCCACATCTGAAGAAAACTGGCCACAGTGACATAGTTGACGATGTCCTCGTGCACGATGCTCAGGTGGCCTGTGTAGGCGGAGCTCAGGACACTCTCAAAAGCTACCGGGTCCATGACCGAGGGTAGGGAAACTGTCGTGACATTCTTCAGCAACACCTATTGAGACAGGAACAATGACACACTGAGATTTGGGTGCCTGGGAGGCCATGTATGATTAGTGGCCACAAGGCAGCACACGGTTACATAACCGCATGTGCGCTAATGACGCCAACACTAACGAACCCACCCGTGCCTACCTGGTCATGGAAGTAAGGCGACGATGCAGCGAGCACACAGCGGTGGGCCCTGAACACCTGACCTTGCACCTGGATGGAGAGGTCGCACAGCCTGCCCTCCTCCCGCTGGCGGTTCAGATTGTCTAAGACAGCGGCCCGGGCGCCAGGGAAACACACCTGCACGGTCAAGCCCGCTGGAGCTGAAGACGCACTGCAGCTGGGATCCATGGTCAAGAAGGGCTGCGGAGAAGATAAAGACGCCGCACACAGCAAACATCAAGCACTCATCTATGATATTCTGTGTCCCAATGCACAAGAACATGCACGTGTACTTTTCAACATCCCTTTCACATCCATTGCACTTGTTCACATACTTAAAGAAAGTACCCATCACATTCAGATTTGTCCTGGTGAATGGCTGCTTTTCTTTTTCCCGTTCATTGTCTTCATGTAATAAGAACAATAATACTTTTGAATGTTAAACTGCTGCTTAGAACAAAAGTCGGAGAACATGTTTGTTTTGACTTCTGGATACATATGCCTATTTTTCTCTATTGTCTAGCCCGGGTTTACGTGGTTTATCTTGTGCTCGTTATTAAAACAATGCGGAAGCACAGTGCTGCCTGTAAAATTCATTCAATTCGCATACATTCTTCGGCATTACAGCTACGTCTCATTTTTAATAAAAGACATCTGCTTGGGGTTTAGGATCATTAGAAAGACAAATTGCAGCCCAACCTTTAAAATTATATTATATTAATATGTTTTGTATTACAAGTTTATGATTCATCCATTACTAATACATATTGTTGGCTCGTGTCAGCTATTGATAGAAGATGGAGACGTTGGATGGTATAGAACTGTGCATCAAAAAAGCGACGCTTTGTTACATAGAATTAGCTTCCACCTGACGATGCTTGCCACACTGAACAAGCTAATGTTAGCGGGCATTACGTCAAACCCGTTAATAAACACAATGTGGTGACATGAACGACAGTATTGCGAGCAGAATGTAGGTTCTGGAGCGGTTTGGGTTCAGTGCCAGTTAATGTACGTCCGTTCAAGCACACGCTTCCGTTAGATTGTAGCTATCACAGCTAGCAAGCAGCTCACATTAGCTCGGTACTTTACCTGTGATTTGTCGGTCGAGCTTAAAAAAAAACTTTATAGGGGGCGCCGCTGGCTATGTGCAGGACAGCATTGTCATTCTCGGATCCCACATATAAGGCACCGTCTCTTGTTTGTGTTTACAAACAACAGGAACAAGTTCAAGCTAACAGCAGCTTGCCCGTAGGCGTAGCTGACGCTAGCTTGTTGACATAACAGCGCCACCACCGTCACACGGTGCGCGAGTGGGTGTTTGGGGTGGACTCGTTTTTTGGGCATTAGAAAGACATGCCATCGCAGTGGCGACGAGACTGAACGACATTGGTGTAGGAGTGTTATAAAAGAGTGTCCGGTGGGCGATTGGGACGGCGATTAAGGTTTATGAAGCGTTTATTTGAGGACTTGAGGCGTCTGGCGGCCACCGACATCACTCCGCCCCGCGAGAGTTCATTTAAAGGGACGTTTGTTTTTTTGTTTTTTTACCGCAGTGCATCCGCAGCATTCTCTGAGCGGAGCCGACGTGGCGCAGGACAAACGCTGATGACTGGGGGCGCGTTTATTTAGAACTTATACATCCACATATATATATCCATATATATGGATATATATATGCATATTTTTATAAATGTATACATTTTTGTAGCGAGTGCGCGCGTGTGTGGGGCTTCCATTCTCACGCACTCTGATCTGCGATGCCATTCCGAGCGAAGTATCTCTTCCACGAGCACGGGGTCATCAGATAGGAGAGGTTAGCGGTGTTTCCACGCAGCGGACGACTGTGGATATTCATGTTTCCTTTTGATTCCATCCGCGGAGACGACTCGACTTGAAGAGAGAAAGCCTCTCCCGCAGGAGAGTCGAGACGGGACGGATTCATTTTTATTGTTATTTTGACACCTTTAAGCTGCGGTGTATTATTGGTGGCGTGTAGCCTGCCAGAGGTAGCCATTTGACTCCCTTCGCAGAGCATGCAAATGAATGAGCTTTATATATATGCTGCATGCGAGTGTGGTGTAGCTGGCGTGTCGCACGTTTTGTAAACACATCTGCGTTTGAATTGCATTTTGCCAACGCAAGAGAGCAGAGAACCCGCGGCCCTACGGGCAGGTCCGATGAATGCTCTGCGCATCTCACAATCGGACCTCAGGGAGGCAGGGAAGAAAAAATAAAACACAGATAATCAAATCTCAGGGTGTTGATCTGGAGAACACTGCGAGTCATCGGATAAAGAGATAGATTAGTAATGCTAAGGGATGATTGAAAGCAGAACGCCCAATGCTGTAATGCAATAGACCCGTGGAGATCATTTGGGTCTGGACTGTGTCCAAAGCAGCAATAAGCTGCGGCAATAAATCCTGTGACCGACAGGAAACAGTTGCTGGCCCGAGCCAAAGAACGGAGACACTAACAGTACCTCCACAGGGCTGTTGGATCATCATAAGCATATTTAGGTGTACAGAAGGGAGGCCGGCAAGGCAGACACGTTGTTGCACTATCAAAAGCACAATTAGCTGAGTTTAAAAGTGTGGTGAGGGTCATCGGGGCCCCACACAGGGAGCATTGGTGTCAAGGATTGTCGTTTTCGGAGGAATCTCGGTCGGACAAATCAGCTCCTCTGGTGACATGGCGGCGTCACACCTACTGCTCCTCTCCCTGCTCTGCACAATGTTTGGTGAGTTAAGTCTTATTTTGTAACCATCACATTTTCACGTGTTAACCCGGAGTTCCCCCCCCCCCCAAAAAAAGGCAGAGTCCAATGGCTTCCTTTCTCCCTCGTCAACAGTTTACCAGTGCCACGGGGCCTGTGCAGAGCCGGACTCGGACACAGAGGCCGTGGCAGGAAAGGGCTTCAAGCTGGGATGCGTCTCCTGCAAGAGGAGGAGTGAGGTGGAGAGCATCTCCACCGTCGAATGGTACTTCAGGGCCACAGGAGAGGCCGACTTTGTTCATGTGAGTGCGCGTAGGCCGACAATGAAGTGTATTTTTAGTCTGACGCCAGCCTAAAATGTGGATCCTTCAGGGAGTTTTAGTGGTCCGCGAATCCTTTCAAATTAAAACTCATGCCAGACTACATTCCTTCAGACAGGAGCTACATATATTATGCATGCAAGCATAGAGATGTGTATAAGAGACAGACATCACTCCGCCCCGCGAGAGTTCATTTAAAGGGACGTTTGTTTTTTTGTTTTTTTACCGCAGTGCATCCGCAGCATTCTCTGAGCGGAGCCGACGTGGCGCAGGACAAACGCTGATGACTGGGGGCGCGTTTATTTAGAACTTATACATCCACATATATATATCCATATATATGGATATATATATGCATATTTTTATAAATGTATACATTTTTGTAGCGAGTGCGCGCGTGTGTGGGGCTTCCATTCTCACGCACTCTGATCTGCGATGCCATTCCGAGCGAAGTATCTCTTCCACGAGCACGGGGTCATCAGATAGGAGAGGTTCAATCGCATCCTCATATATGAGAAATACGAGTTCAAAACGGTCGTCAGCAAGGTGGTCCACCTCACCGTGGTGGCTAAAGGTACGCGGTACCAATAGCAGGATTTAAGGACACTCTGTGAAATAGCTGAATAGGTAAAATATTGAACAATATGGAAAAAAAACTTGGTGGATAAGCTGTCAAATTGAAAGGGACATTGTAGCAGAATGACTGCCTCACAAGGTGGCTTGAGAAATAAGATTTACGTCGGTCTCGAATGCATATTTTTTTTTTCACGTCTCATAGCTATTTGATGCCCACGAGAACCATGATGTGACTCACTGTGAATGGAGTGAGTTGTGCAGTTGGTTGAGCCTGTCCAGACCACGATAAGTTTTGCAAAAAAATGTTGTCGTCTTGGTATGCGAGGCCCTTTCTTAAATCGATCTCTACTCGGAGTGCTTACTCGGGATCATTGGATATAAAGTCACACTAAAGGCTCAATTTTAATAATAACAACAAGGTCAACTATGGTACCCACTCCTATTTTTGCCAAGAGCATGAACAATTCATGGTTGGTTAGTGATTATATTCATTAAACCTGAATCAAAATTGTAAGATAAGGTGAGTGTTGCAAAGGTTTAAACTTTGTGCACGAGCAATAGACAGGCCTTCAAACCTATAGCCTATGAGGTGTCCTCCATTATCCACGGACCTGACAGATACATACATACATCAAAAACGCATTGCAAAGTGCGGACACGGCAGTTTCCGAGGACGATGATTCACAGGTAACCCGTGCGACATCCCTGTCGGGACCTCTGCACAGCAGGGGTAGAGCGCAGTTAATTGCACCTTTAACCGGACATGTTTCTTACAACGTAAAAGCGGCCCGCTACATACCTGCAGACTGTCTTCCTTTGTGTTCAGGGGTAAATCGTGCACACTAGGCAGCTTGCGAATTGCTCCTGTGGCATTCTTACTGACGACTTGATTTCCCCGCCTCCCTTCTGTGCAGCTAGCAGAGGAACAGCGTCCATCGTGTCAGAGGTCATGATGTATGTGACCATCATCGGCCTTCAGGTCTGGCTCCTCATAGAGATGATATACTGCTACAGAAAGATATCCGCAGCCGGGGAGGAAGCGTTACGAGAAGCAGCGTGAGTATACATCTCATGGTACGGTGAAAATGTATGGGAAAACCTAATTCCCTTTAATGCGATCTTTACAATAACACAAAAAGATGATGCAAAAGTGCTGATTTCTCGTGGATCCTGCTTTATTCATGTCCTTCTGTTAAATTCACGCCTATGATTTAGACGCACACTTGCGTTATATCTCCGCTTTGGTTCACCTGTCGTCCTTTTCCCCTAATTTTAAACCCCTCACTGTTTACATTGTGTTTGTGTATTTTCCTGTGTGTCTCTTTGTCTAACACCCCACACTCCTTCTGTCTACATGTCGTGTTTTTGTCTTGTCCTTCCCATCATGTCATCCTCCTCCCTAGTCAAAACCAAAACCTCCCTCCTGTAAGTCCAAAAAAAAAGAAGAGCCGTCATTCGATCTTACATGTGTTGTCGTATTTTTTGCATTTTTCCAATCCACATTATTTCTCGCTCCGCTGTGATAACGTGTAACATGTATTTGTTTTTCCCCCCTTTACACGACAGAAATGCTGAGTATTTAGCAATAGCCTCAGAAAGTAAAGACAACTGTGCAGGGGTGCAGGTTGGAGAATAGCACAGGTATGTTGTGGTCTCACAGTGAATTATAAATCCATATCATTTAATAATCCAATGTTCATTATCTACCTAATAACCAGGCAGATGGGTGTGTATTTATATTTGATTATAGGACAATAGATTCTTTACGATTATTATTCTGTCTTTCTCTTCAGGCTTCTTCCATGGACTGAAGACATCCTTCCACCCTCCAACCTGCATGAACACAAACTGGGGAGAAAACCCCTCTTCGTCTCAATTCTCCATTTCACCCTCTCCTCTGCAAAGGTCACAAGTGGATATGGCATACAAAGAGAGCATGGTACCAGCACTGTATGTGGTACTCTGCGCGTAACAGCATGTTCTGCACTTATATGAGAAACCATTATGCATTAATGAGCCACTCTGTCAAAAGTACTATACATACAGTATTTCTTAAAGCATAACCATGTAGTCAAATGTTTATAGGAAATGTAAGTGGGAATATGTGAGTGTTTTGGAGGTTCATTGTAGAAGATGGGTTTTTACTAAATCACCACCACCCGATGTATAAATACCGAGACGCACATTATGTATGTAAGTTATTTATAAAATAGAATGTGATGGATAATGATAGATGGCCTTTCCAGTTGCTTGTTGTACACTGAAACTTTAAAGCTGTACTAATAAAGTCTGAGAAAATAGCCCGAGTCTTACGTTGACGCTAGAAAGGCTGCTGACCAGAGCAGATGATGTGCTGAATAATATTTTGGATAATTAAAGAGTTTGGATGACGTCTGTGGGATACAAAAATAATACGAAACACAGCATCCAGTTGTAAAGCACAGCCTCCCACAACCGTTCACTCGGGCAGAACCAATCATATTCATAGATTTGAAGGAATAGTGTTACACTCAATTTAACATAGACACATGAGAGGTATGTATACCCTCATCTTACTTTTAGATTATTTAGAGCTTCCCTGGAGCCACACATTGGCGCCTCTCATTTAAATCTTAACCGTCTACAGTTGTAGCACACAGTCAGTGCCAGGGTACTGTGGCAGGTTGAGCCCATATTTCCTTTCCAGACCAGGTGGCACAAAGCGGCCTCCTAGGAAGTGGTATCGTCCTGTGAACAAGGAGGCCGACTTCTTTGGAGCGGTAAGAGAGATGAGCATGTCAGGCTGGAGTCCATCTACACTGCCCTGCTCCACGTCCCAACCTTAATTTAAAAAAAATAAAAAATAAATAAATAAAAACATTCCACTGTCACAGTCCAGTCCATATGCACAGATGAACAAAAAGGTTGACACACCCATACACGACTCACAAAAAGTTAGGGATTTACATGTGAAATTTCAGGATGAACCTAAAATGCACTATAACCTTTACAGGTGAACTTAATGTGACCTTCTCGAAACTTTTGGATGCACATGTCCAACAGTTCAATGTCTGCACAGCTTGCTGTTCTCGAACAAGGAGCTTAACGTCAAAATTCACAACAGGTGTTCGATCAAGTTGGCTTTTGTTTCAGTACATTTTTTGAGATGAGGAAATCACCATTGCATACTTCTACTTAAATGCACTACTTTCATGATACAATACCACTCTAGCGTGAACTTTTAAAATTGTTCATAAATTTAACCCAAAAGCTAAATATCCCTAACTTTGTGAGTAGTATATAAAAACCCTTCCCCATATTTTTATGAAAATAAATATATTTCACGAACATTATATCAAACAGAATTGATGTATATTAGGCTTCTAACTTTTCAAACTATAGGTTTTTTGAGAATATCTCCAGCTAATGCCCTCCGGAACATTAGATTTACAGTGAAACGTTTTTCGCCCTTCTCCTTGTAAAGTGCCGAGTGTGTGACAACTGACCTGACGGGATGTCTATGCTGGCTACGGGGACTGTGGTCTTCTTGAGCACGTCTAAGACGGAACCAAAAGGCTCTCGCACGGCCCCCATGAAGCTGAAGCCGAAGATTGCATCTATCACCAGGTTGTAAGCCTCATCGATCACTTTGGCCTGATTGTATCCGGAAAAATAAATAGATAGTTTTTTGTTTGTATTAACCTAAAAACATAACAAAATCCTGACTTTGCATCAGTAGTTAATAATTAAGTAATTACCACCGTTTTATGACCGCCTGTGATTGTTTTATAATATAATATGACTAACCTCCCCCTGGGGATTACCAATGCTTTATACAGACATAATCACACAGTAATTGTAGAGGTTGAGATGAAACGCACACTCATAAATACAATTAGTATAAAACATTTTCTTCACCACTGCAGATAAAACTGCACTATAATTGATTAACACCAAACCTCAGGCATCTCTGTCAGGAAAGGGATCTCCATTTTCTGGCACTGTGTGGTTAGGCCTTGGAACAGCGGTTTGTTCGGCCTCTTGGGGTACAGGATGGTGGGCTCATAACCCTGCAAAAGGACACAACCCACATAGAAATCATTACTCTGTCTGCGGTCATTTACATTCTCTTGTTAGATAAAAGTTCATCTCTGCTCTGCACAGGACTAGAACTCTGATAAAAAATATTTATGGTAAATACTTCAGAACCCATAGTCAGAGTGTGCTGTATAGCAGGTTGGAGGAAGTACATAGCCAGACAATTTACTTAGCTCAATATGGTAATATCAAAATGTGAAAGTAAAATTCTCCCTAAATTAATTAAAAATGTGATTAATGTAAGAGCAGGATATTTTATATTTTTAAATCTAGGAAAGTTAAAGTATTGTTAGTAATGCTTTCATGTATGAGCGGCATTTTTGGGGGGTCTGGCGTTGTGGTAGAGCAGATTTTAATTACTTCATAAAGTGATCAGCAGATTATTCATTCAAGTGACAAAGACATTCCTATCAATAAAATTGACAGTGACTTATGCAACAGGATAAGTCAATTCCTGTAAAGAATGGGAATAAGGCAAGGCTGAAAAATTGTCACAGGCATTGTGTGCTTTGGATGAGAAAACATTTTTCCAATAATGCAAAATAACAGATCGCAGCTGTTAAGAAAATGTAAAAAAAAATACCATAAAATAAAACTACCTAAGTACAAGTGACACAAAATACTTCTTAAATGATGTACTTGAGCAAATGTGGCCTACCACTGTTGCATTACTCTGCTGTAGTAGGATATCAAACCATTATACAAATTAGGCAACTCACAAAAAGCTTTAGGTGTCGGGCACAGACCAGGCCATCCCCTCCGTTGTTACCTGGTCCACAAATGACCAGCAAAGAAGGCCTGGCCTTGACCAGAGAAGTGACAGGATACGCCTGCGGAATAAAAAGCATCAGACCAATATTGGTATTGCACAAGGAAATTAGGATTGTCAGAGTCAGAAAAGAGAGTAATCGGATCATTCCCTACTTTGGAGATGAATCTGATTTATTCATATCCATGCGCACATTGCGTATGAGAATGACAAAAAGCATTATGTCACATTTCAGAAGCCTGGAACCCGTCAAAACATTTACAATCAAACTGAGTAACCATACAACTTTGCATTGCACAGGTTCCATTTTTATTTCAAATCAAGAGCCCCGCCTGAACTCTCACCCGTGTGATGGCTGTGGCACAGCTGAGTCCGGCCAGCTCCATCAGCTGGTCCACGCTGAAGCCGTAGTCACTGAAGAGCTCCTCATCAATGTGCTGGGCCTCCTCCTGCCTGTGGAGAACCTACAGCTCAGTTTGGAGACACATACAGTCTGTACATGGTTTAACTACGCCGTGTGCAGGACATAAAAACCTTACCCCAGATATTTGATGGCCTGGGCCATGGTGGATGCTTGTCTGTTACCGTAACAGTCCCTGTTGTGTTTGTTAGATGCAGTGGGCAGAGAACATTTCCCAGTCTGAGCGAAGGCCGCAGCAGCTCTGGAGGTCACCAGGACACCGATCCCAAACAGAGCCCGCACACTCAACATCCAGAGGGTTCCAAACTGCTGGAGGGAATGAAGCTGAAGTTTACCCCCACATCCATCACATGATTTGATGAATTCAAAGCAGTGTTTAGACTCCAATTGTATAGACTCCAGTGCAACAAGGAACTTTTACATGAAGCAAAGCCTGAAAGCCTCGATTCAGACTCAAGTGTTGATGTACATTTTCCCCACTGGTGTTGATACCACTGCCCGGAGCTGCTGTTGCCCTGCTGTCTTTGCTCACGCACATTTTCTTGCGGAAAATTTTAACTTATTTGAAGCTCTTCAAATACATTTGTATCTCAATGTCCTTTTAACCTGATGATGAAACATGATTTGATCACTTTGCCATTTGCAAAGCACATTGTAACTGCTGATTTAAACCAGTGGTATATAGATAACATGTATTATCAATTTCATATTGAGACAGGGTTACAGTTTGTCTTTTACATAAAAAAAAATATAACAGAGAAAACCATTCTTCTCAGTAACATGCGACTAAATAAGATGAACATACATTTGACGGTGCATATCTCAGATGGCAACTCTCCACACCTTATTTACTTTATGCCGTGTTATAATCATCATCATCTTGTCTGCCTCACTAAGCTCCACATGTACCCATTTGCTCCACTTTGAGAATAAGCTAATTTGTACACGAGGAACGTGACAGCGTGGTGTTTGTTGCTCTGCGCTCTGTCAACGATAAACGACTAAAAGCAAAGACAAAATTCTAGGTTCAGATTTGCGGTGCAGGAGTTGACATTTACCACTCTAGTGCTGCCAATACATTACGTGACAAAATTATGTGTGAGGTGAGAAAGCCCCACAACAACATTTGTAGTTTTAAATGACACAACTTACGGGTCAACAATGTGCTGGTCGATAGGAAGACGAGCCGTAGAACATTTAAAGCCCGGAGGCGGAGGCAACTTCCGGTAACCTGGTTTCGCTGGTGTTTATATTCCGGTTGATGTTGTCGGCGAATGTCGTTCGCACATTCGTCATTTTCAGCAAGTCTACGTTTGTGTGTCTCAATAGTAAATACATTTAATAAAACTTCCATTCAAATCCAATAAAAAAATTAAAATACATTTTAATTATGCAAAATAAAAAATCTTCTTTTAATCAATTTCAGGATTTAATATGATAATTATTTGACATGTATTATTGAGTATCAATTATTTATTTGATAAAAAAAGGAACGTTTAATGTTTATTCAGATCAGTTCTTGTGTTGATGTTTCAATAGTTGTTTGTTAGTTTTAAATATATTGTCTGACTTTTGAAAAATATGAAATTAAATGTTTTACTTTTTGAAAAAGCATGATTTATAAAAAAAAAATACTTCCCCTTACAATTTTATAGAGCCTGCTAATTATAACATGTATACACTATGATATGGATATAATATTATAATATAATATATAATGATGAGGATATATGTGTGTAACTAGAACAATAAAAAACGATTTCTAAAAACGTGTTTATTTATAGCAAAACCTTATTCAAAAGATGTCAGACTTAATGGATCTATAGAAAGGCCTTACATAAAAAAAACTCTCAAGAAATATAGTATATAGTATATAGAATATAATATTTTTTCCAAAATAAGAAAGTACAAATGTATTCACTGCACTGCTGCCTCAGTATGTTTGCAGAGACCATAGTGAAAATCAAGTTTAATTGTAAATAGTATGATGGATATCACTCACTATTCATTTACGAAAAAGAATTTGAGAATACATTTGCCCAAACTGTTGTTATATAATCTTTGTTAAAAAAAAGCTGGTTCTTCTTTTATTGTTAGCTGAAAAACTAGTCGAATTTTCAAATTCATCATGTCACCAATACAAGTAAAAAAAATATTTCAATTACCATTACAATTCAAGAAAATATTTCATATGCATGCCTATGTACATTATAAAAAAGCTGTTTAATTGCATACAATATCTTGAAAGGGATTCCAAACGCACAGAAACTGAACTTGAAAACTACAACTTGTAACTGAAGAACTACTAACTGAGATCTAACTAGAGTTTAAATGTTTCAACATCCAGGATCCAGGGCTTCACATGATTGGACAACTCTCCATCCTGGCTCCAGTCTGGGAAAGAAATGTGAAAAAGTGCATATCATCCCCCATTGAACTCATATTGAACACTTGACTTTTAAAGACACGAAAAGCGCATTTCTTCGTGATTCAAGAGTGGCTTATTTCTGCTTAGGACTTGGAAAAGTTGAAATAAGAAATCATGGATCAGTCGTGACTCAGTACCCACCTTGCGAGGAGTGCTGCTGAAAACATAGGAGTGAGGCAGTAAGCCCTCAGAGATGCCACCGCTGCGGTAGGAGCGGGAGGTCGCACTCATGGAGCAGTTGCCGGATTTGTCTGAAGGAAGACCACAGGAGCCGCAGACCACCGTCCGGCTCCGCAGGTTGTACTCACTGTCCCCCCCGCAGGTGCTGTGAGCCACCTGCTGAGGCCGACAGACAGGTTTAGTGCCGGTTGATGAGTCAATTATCTCACCAATTGCTGATTGTTCATTTCAGTCATTTTCAGTTACAGTATATCTTCTAATGTACGATTGTAAACTAAACGTCCCGGGGTTTTAGACAATTGTTAAGATTAACAAACAATGTGAATAGTTTGATACTGTGTTACACTTTATTCTTCAAACATTTACTTGCTTGTGTGTGTGTGTGTGTGTGTGTGTGTGTGTGTGTGTCTCATAAAGATGTGGTCAGTATTGCCACCATTGACATTTGACTGGTGTGTTATCATGCACACTGCATGATGCCATCAATGTCATTGATCTCACCATGTCGTCGTCTTCTTCCTCAAACTGTGTACGAGTGACTTTCCTCATCGCCATTTCCTGGAAGAAAAAGTATTTAGGGTTTTTATTCATATTTCTTTTTAAACATTGCTGATGTTAGAACTGTGGCCAAAATGACCATCATTTACTCCAGTATACATGTAATTTACCTCTCCGTTGGCACTAATCAGAGTAGTCTGGAACAGATCTCCAGTGCCCCAGGTGGGTTGACTCTTCCACACGAAGTCAGAGGGAGGGTTGTGGGATCCACCAGCGCCAGAGGCCCAGATCTGACCACCATGTAAAAGAAACAGTATTAGGGGATATGACAATATCTATTAGTGACCAAGTGCTTGTATTGACGATAAAAGAAGGCGCTGCTTACCACAACCTTCTGCCCGGCCTTCAAGTTGAATTTAGCTGGGAACTTGAAGATGATGGGTGTACCAGATCCCACCTGCCGCTTCACCTGCCAGTTCCCTAAGTTTTGATCCTGCAGGAGCAAGTTGCTAATTTTATTTATTTATTATTGTGTCAGAACATAAATGTTTTGTTTTGGCCACAAATAATAATGTCATAAAACATGATCCCCCCCAACCTGCTTTGTCTTCTTACCTCATCGGACTTGTTGCCGAGTCTAACGTATTTTCCATCCAGGTCCACCTCGTCCACGGTGACCCGTCCGCTGGCTGATGCCTGCTGGGTGATGCGAGTGCGAGCCAGAGCTCCTCCTGCGAAGCTAGAAGCCTCGCTGTCGGTGTCATTGGGGCGGCGCCTCTTGGCAGGAGAGTTTTGAGCACCACCGCAGTGGACCGATCGAGAGTGAGCCGCTGAAGTAGAGGATCGACTTCCTGTCGGTCTGGTGGGCGGCGGGCTGGGGGACAAGCGCAGCCTTTTTGGGACAAACATGATATTGTTTATTAATGGAGGGGCTGGGAGGGGGGGGGGGGGGAAAGACATATGACTGACTAACGGGACAAAAAGGTTTTTTTGTTGGTGGGGGGGGGGGGGGGGGGGGGGGGGGGGTGAAAGACATATGACTGACTAACTTATGTTGCCACACAAAAGTCATTGGGAGTTCATGGTAAAGACTAAGGCCTACGTACCGCTGCTCCTCTCCCTCCAGCAGCTTCCTGTAGGCACAGATCTCCATATCCAGAGCCAGTTTGACATCCAGGAGCTCCTGATACTCGTCCAGCTGTTGCTGCATGCGCTGCCTCATCTCAGCCATTTCCCTGTCTTTCTCTCCCAACAGACGACGTGTGGAGTCCCGCTCCCGAGACAGTGCATCCTCCAGGTCCCTCACCTTCGCCTCACGGGCCGCCAGCTGGATCATGCACAGGGGTCAGAGAGTTACCGACAGATCCTGATCACCCCGGTAGGTCTATATAGTGTCATACTGTTTTATATGTATAGCTCCTAACAGAGGCGTTGCAACGGGGCAGGCAAACTAGGCAATTGCCTAGGGCCCCGGGCTAGAAGGGGCCCCCCAAAGACGGCTGTTTATATTGGTCCACCGCAATGACAACCTGAAAGCCCAATTTTTATAATTTTGCCTGGGGCCCCCAGAGTGTCTTGAAAAGTCCCTGGCTCCTAGAAAATCCCACCAAAGAACAGTCATAAAATGAATCATCAGCATGTGCAAATGTTCAAAAAGGACACAAAATGTACAACCAAAGTATAGCACAGAGAAGGAATTTAAAAAATCTTAAATGTATAAATAGCTGCGAGGGAATGTATTAACGTGAGATTTTGTTTTTGCTTTGCCACGAGATGACATGGCCACATTACATGACATTCGACGATTAAACCTAAATATAATGGTTTGATGACGGTGGAGCAGTTTCACACGGATACGCATCGAAATGGGGTCTTAAGTGATGAGGGGATCCCGAATGTGAGCGCTGTGTGAGCTGTTTGTTCTGGATTGCCTGTTTCTGCAGCTGGCTGAGCTGAGCCGACATGGACTCCAGGCGGATTCGTGTCTGCTGCAGCTCCTCGTGTGTTGCTCCCACCAGGTGGCTGCTCCTGTCCGCAGACTGACGAGCGTTTTCCAGCTGTCAGGGAGGTCGAAGATTAAAAAAATTATAATAATTAACTTTGAATTGTGAAACATATTTTTGCTGGTGAAACTGCATGACTGTCGCAACTCTTTACTTCCACAGCAGTGTGTTGCATCGGTCAGTGTTCCTCTGCACTGTTTTGCTGATGTTGACCACAGTGGAAGACAGATAGAATCTCTTTTGAAGCCACAACATTAAAGAGTAGGCCTACCTTGCTGTTGTATGTCTTCTCAATTTCCTCCTTATACAATTTGATCTGCAGATCGTGCTGGTTACGCATTTCCACCAGGGCATCAGACAGCTTGCTTTCAAAATCCTGCTGGTGTCCGTTGTCCAACTCAACCATGCGAGACTCGTGACGCCGCTTGGTCTCCCGCAGTTCCTGTTGGGAGAATTGCCAAAAAAATATTTTTCCGTGAAAAGGAGACAGATGTTGATGTGATGGACGGTCAAAGGAGAAAGTGGGAGTTCCCCTTTTTTTTCAAATGATTCATTCACAGCGAAAGGGGCTTTGGTCGGGGAGTCTGACCTCAGAGAGGAGGTTCTTCTGAAACTCAAGATCCTCTTTGAGAGTCTGGATGCGATTCTCTCCGTCCACTCTCCTCAGCATCTCATCCTGCAGCTGCTTCCTGGCATCACCCAAACTGGTGTCCAGCTAAGAGAGCAAACGAGAAATGTATTTGAGTTCAAAGCAATGAAAAAAAAAATCACATAAAACAGAAGAAATATGCTGCAAATACACTGTATTTACTGCATTTTTCCTACATGCCTGCCCACTGCCTGCATGTATTACAATGTGTGGGCAAGTGAGTAGGAAGACTGTCCCTTTAATCAAAATGTCTGTGCTCAAGTGACTATGACAGTCTGCCTGTTGAACTTAGCTGAAAAAAGTCTTAGGCAATGTTTGAGGCACTTCTTTTTTTTCTTTAACTTGAGAAAGCTAGTCGAAATCCAATTTGGAAAAAGTCAAGATTAGTGTTGACTCACAAAGTCACAAACTGGAAAACACATAAGAGGAATAGGACGGACAAACTGAACGCTTGCCATCGTGTGGGTCGAGTGCAGAATAGATTGGGCGCAGATGTGTTTCCGCTGAATTTTGAATTGAACATAGGTTTAATTTCACCTTGGCAACCTGGGCCTTCAGATCCCTGTTTTCCACCTCGAGGTTTCGCTTCTCTCCCAGAGCCGTAGTCAAGGAGGCGTCCTTCGAGTTCAGCAGGGCCTCCAGGTCTTTGAGCCTTTGCATCGCTCCCATCAACTCTGACTCCTTTTTGGTGTTCCTGTGAATTGGACAAGAATCTCACGTGTTTTAACAGGGACTGCTTCATTTTGTTCTATAACTTAAGAACCAAGTTGATTCCCTTTAAACGCTGTAATGAAAAAAATATGAGCTATTTTTGAATCAAGGGAGACAGGGGAAAGACCTTGGTGCGTATGACTCATAGGCCGTGTATCTGGTAGCCACAAGCCACAGCCGCTGGTGTTTAGCGGGACGCTGCCACGGCAACGGATCGGCTTTGCCAAACACACGGCCATCAACTCAGTATTTATGGAAAAATAATGCCGGCAAGAGTGGAAACCTCCTAAATACTGCCACGTATTGTGTGTACAGTGATTACTTTCGTGGAGGAGGAGAGAAAATGGGGAAAGAGTTAGTCATCAGACTCTGGATGTGGCAGCAGGAGAAGGAGACGCACTGGCAGTCTAACGTCAAACTGCAATGAGCAATGAGGAGGGTATGTTAAGGGAGCCAGGGAGTGGCCCCAGCAGCAGGGCAACACGGCCAGTGAAGTACAGTATGTAAAGGGAAGTGAAGATTTCAAGAATAAAAGAACAAAAGAGTAACTAACATTAACGGTGCACAATCACGCTCATGCAGATAGACGCACCTAACGGAGAGAGATTTGGTCAAATGGGGATTTCAGAAGCCTCAGGGGCAGCCGTTTCCTTTCATGTTCATCAGATAGAGAGACTATCTGGATCACGGGTGTGTGTTCACGATTATTTTTGTCCAAAACTCGTTATAATCGAGGAAAGGAGAAACTGGTGGAACCATTTTGCTCTATACTGGTCTCTTCCTCATCAAATAAGCAGAAATGTTCTTGTCACTTTGTTGGCGATGGCTTTTCTGTTGACGTAAAAGCATTTCCCTTGAAATGTTGTTGGTATATTAACATGTTAACCAGATAGCTTCTGGAGCCGTGCAGCAGAAGATAATATTTACAAAGACTCTTCCAGATACTGAATTAAAGGTATTTTTATGGGTTATTAAGGTCGGATTTCCATTGTAAGCGAAACTTAGCATTATGTTATTTTGTTAAAGGTAACAACTTAGCTTTAAATGTGCATGTATGTATGTTTAAATCACACAGCCCCCGCCCCCCTGACACCCACCCTAAATTATATTATTTGTAACCGTATCTAATAATATTCATCCTTTCCTCTCCATGCACATACATGCACACACATCAGATTTGGATGAGGGGCCAGAGTGGTGCACTTTGACCCACCTGGCTTTCAGCTCCTTGTGGTCCTCTCTCAGCTTGCCCAGCTCCAGCTGCAGGCGGGCTCGCTCTTTGGCCACGGAGTCCAGAGTCTGACGGGCATCGGCCAGCTCCGCCTCGTAGGCCGCCTTCAGACCCGTCAGCTCCCGGCTGACCTCTGTCTCCGACTCGGTGATGCGCAGACGCAGGCCGGCGTTCTCCACCTCCAGAGAGCGGACCTTGTCTATATAGACGGCCAGCCGGTCGTTGAGGTTGCACAGGTCATCCTTCTCCTGGAGGCGGGTGATGCGGTTGGGGGACAGTGGTGTGTTTGCTCCTCGCGGAGTGTTCTTGGGTGTCGCCATTGCACCGATTTGTCTCTGTAGTAGAAACACACATGATTATCCACCTTTTCAATTGATATCAGTTTGTTTTCCGGACACTAATTCTTTGTTAAATTGCACTATACATATTCAAGTACTTTTATAGGACATAATGGCCTTGCAATTCTGCCCACACATCTCCTTCTGATTTAAGAGTCACCACATAAAGTGTGTATATATAATATAATTACACTCTATTTTAGTATAAAATAAACAGCAGTGATAGAAAACATGACCTGCATCTGTGAATCTGATAACAACCATAAAGAGGTCACGATAGAATATTTCAGAGTTGAAAGGGCGAGGAGACATGTATTAAAAGACATGGGTGGGGTCATCGTCTCCACCCTAAAATCAAAGTAATGTCCCCGCACAACAGACGGCAGTATTTTGAACGATATTTACCTTTTCGAAAGCTGGTCAAAGGAGAAGAAAACTGCTCTCCGAGGATCTGTTGATTTTCTTTGTATTCTTGTAATCGGAGTGACTGACTTGGTACGGTCTGTTACTGCGCTGTCTGCAAACTCATCAGTGAGTGCCCATGTAGGAAAAAATGAGATGGGAGGAGAGGAGAGAGGTTGGCCTCAAGTTTGGCACAGTGTCTGGGTGGTTGTTCTCTCTCCCGTCTCTCTCTCTCTTTTTCTCTCTCTGCAATAGCAGTGCAGTCTAAATGAATGAGTCACCATCTATTAAAAAAAAACAGTTCCCTGTGATGCACACAATGGATCATTTATAGCAGATGTAAGTGTTGAGAGTTGAGTTCCACTGAAGTGTATGTAAAGTCATTTACAGTATTTGACGCAAACTCACCTGTGAAGTTAAAATGACCAAGCTGCTCAAGTATATAATTACTTTAAAAATAATTTTCTAAAATAATTTGTAATTTTTATGACATGCATGTTACAACTTGATAGTGAAACTATCAAATATAGACTGGTCTTTCTTACACAAAATGTCTGATATAGTTACTTTTATGTGTCCTCAGCGAACAACATGACTTATTATTAAGATAAGTTACTGGGTATGTTGAGCTTCTGTGATTATTAGTTCATATTCATTATTTCCTGATTAAATATTGAATGTGTTTGTGACGGGGAAATGTATACCTTTATTGGCAAGGCAAGAATGGCTGTAATACATAAGTTAGCTTTATTTTTAAAGGAAATGGTCAGATATTAATATATATTTACTTATTTGATGTCTTTAATCTTTTTTAACAATCTTTACCGCACTGGGTTTCATCTTGTGACCCCTAGATTATAAAACCCACTTCCAAATTAAACTATCACATTCTGCTACACTTGTGTGTAGTTTACACTGATTTACCTAATTGTGTATTGTTCTGTATTTATTTTTTATTTTTTTTAGGTCAATCGTTACTTCGTATTGTTCGACTTTTGGCCATTTCTCCTTTGCTCCCAAACTGCCGACGCAGTGACTGCTTTGAGGATTTTGCGAGCCGTGTGACTGCAGGTCATGGCAAATATCCCACTCAACACGTGTGGCCTCAAGGGACAATAGACAGAAAAGGTTCATTTAAAAGTTTCAATTGTGTATTTAATCAAATGTGCTCAACGTTTTGCTCCGCGTCGTGGCTCAACGATCCTCCCCGTTCTCTGCCGTGAGACGCAGCACCACCACCTCCCAATGGCTGGATGTGAGACTTGGCTGCAGCTGTTTTACAGCCCACACTATCAAACGTTAATTAATGTAAGTATTTATTTATGTTAGACTCAAACATCCCTAACCTGCCTAAGATGATATAAAGACAGTGAATTATGAGAAGCGCGTGTGAGCTGCGCGTTGGTTTGTGGCACCTCACAGGCTCTTTATGTCATGTGGTTTGTAGGAAAACCCGTATTGGATCTCAGTGGTCACCTGGGCAAGGGAACTCGGGAGAAAAAAAAAGTGCTATAAAGGGCCGATTGTTAGCGTATGTCGGGGGGTGGACGTCTGACTGAGTATCTGGAATACATATATATATCTATGTTGACATATATACACAAACATACCTACACAATACTCGTGTTAAAACCGGAGGCGAGTGTGGCTCGCGTGTGCACGTTTTAGACAGAAATAAATCGAGAAAGATGATTATCCACCAAACACTTCGCATCCGATGAGTCAGGTGAATGCTAAGTTACGAGATGTAGGTTTTCTACTAACAGAAAAGCCTTAATTGTGGCGGGGAAAAAACGCCGATTTGGTCGCACAATGAAACGCACAAACGAGTCCACTCCGTGTCTTATGGGGCGCATGTCTCGGCTTTCCGCGGATAAACAGCCGCTGAGCGCCGCCGAGCAACAGAGAGGAAGCCGAGGGGCGACACGGTTTTCAACACAATATTGAAAAAGGGAAATAATCTCCCCACTCCTCACGTCCTATACTTCATCTAAACAAACAACAAAACAGATTAAAGTCCGAGCCGGAGCACCGCCGCTGGTCGGGAGCGGGTTTTCATTCCAGATTTCCGCACAGACGCAGACGGATCCGTCCTGCTCCGCAACGGCCTCCATTTTAGCTTCTTGCCCGGTCGGTGCCTCACGTGTCCTGGACTGTCTTTCTCACATGACCCGTGTGTTTGTCCCCGTGATCAGCGCTTCCACCTCCTTAAATCGGCGTCGTTGAGCATCGGCGAACCCCACACCCGCGGATCCTTCATGGATATGCTGGAGCAAAGTCTGGACAGCTCGGCGAGGTGAGAGATGTTGCTGGCCGCTTCCTGCTCTGCCATGGCTCTCGGCTCGGCCCGAGACCGAGTCCTGTCCTGCCTGATTACCAGCCTTCCGACACTTTAGTCCTAATCTGGGCATCGTTTGGCGCCGTGGCTCTCAGTTCGAATGGCTGGTACCTGAGCACCCACGGAAATGCTTCCAGTAGAAACTGTCCGCAAACGTGCAACATCACACATCCGTCGTGTTCTTATTCATGACTACCACCCCGAGAAACAGCAAATACTCCGCAGCACCCACTATATATCAGTGTCTATATATCAGCGTTGCATAAACTAACTGCAAGCTGCTGCTTTTAAACCCGATGCAACTCTTATGGGCTTAACATGCTCACAAAAAAGAAGAACAGGACAGGCACGGCATACAAGTATAAGTGTTAATATCGAGTGTGTTTTCTCTTTTGCAGCACACCCAAACATTTGCACTGAAGTGTTAATTGTTTCATAGTTGTAATTGTAAAGTTGCAGAGAACATCATTTGTCACACCTGCACGGCAGTTAACTGTATGTCCCATCCATCAACCCCTTCGTGTCACCGCCAGGTGGCGCCCCTCGTCCACAATGACTGTGTCCCGCGTTAACATGGACAATGATAAGATGCCCTGTTTGTTAACAATTGTGTGTTTTCAGCTTGTAATTGACTCGCGGCTCGTTTCTTTTTGTTTTTTTCAGTCACGACAAACAGGAAACAGAAGAGGTGGTGCAGTTACAGGAAGGTGGGAGGCTCCTTTCATCTAAATCCCAACATTTACACCATGATATATATATTTCCCAAAAAACCTTGGGAACATTTTGTCTTCATACTTGATCTTGAATGAATGTGAGAAAACCTCTGTCGAGTGTGTGTGTGTGTGTGTGTGTGTGTGTGTGTGTGTGTGTGTGTGTGTGTGTGTGTGTGTGTGTGTGTGTGTGTGTGTGTGTGTGTGTGTGTGGCCGTGCATTAGCTTACATCTGTTTTTCAATGGTTCTGCCTCAGGTCAGCTTCACCCAGATTTGTCACGCGTTGACCTGTGTGTTGCAGGAGAGGCGGTGGGGACGGAGGAGCAGACCGCAGTTACCATCACCGGAGTCCCGCAGGCTGCGTTCGCTGACCACAATGTGCAGTACCAGTTTCGTACGGAGAACAGTGGAGGACAGGTGAGCATCTGCCAAATCGCAGCATCGTTCACATGTTAGTTAGTCAGCCACGGGTGTGGCCTGTTCACTGAAACCTTGGGAACATTTTGTCTTCATACTTGATCACCCAGATTTGTCACGCGTTGACCTGTGTGTTGCAGGAGAGGCGGTGGGGACGGAGGAGCAGACCGCAGTTACCATCACCGGAGTCCCGCAGGCTGCGTTCGCTGACCACAATGTGCAGTACCAGTTTCGTACGGAGAACAGTGGAGGACAGGTGAGCATCTGCCAAATCGCAGCATCGTTCACATGTTAGTTAGTCAGCCACGGGTGTGGCCTGTTCACTGTACAGACTTTCTAATAACAGTTATTATAAGCATGAATGATTCTCACAGCCGGATTGTCCAAATGAAACCCAGCTAAAATGCCTCCATCCATTATCTACATACCGCTTATCGTTTAATGGTAGTGAGGCGTCTTGATCTAATCCCAGCTGACGTAACCAGACAGCACGCAAGTCAACCCAGCTTTTGTCAATAATGTAAATTATGCTCAGCCATGTTCACCCAGTGCCTATTTATATCAGCTTATTTCAATTCTAGAGATAACTCCCAAAGTTGTCATTGGAAAAGAGTAAGACTGATGTTAATGCCTGATTACTGTTAATCATGCACAGAATATTGGCAAAAAACGTAAATAAACTATATTATTTTTATGTATATAAATCTGCTCTGTTCTCAGGTGACTTACCGCGTGGTTCAGGTGACAGACGATCATTTAGAAACATCAGCTGATGGCACTGGAGCCGTGAGCGTCGTCTCCACGGCGACATTTGCCGGAGCACCTCAGGCTGTGGCACAGGTGGGTTGAAGCACATGTGCAGTATGGCCGACTCGGCAGTAAATAAATGTAGCCATACTACATGTTATGCATCATAGGAGGATTGAGCGCTGTTTGATGGGACTTGTATGCAACCCTACCTTTGCCAGGCTGTTATCCAGAACCCTTTTAGCAACGGGGGTAGTCCCGGCGGGGAGACGGTGGGCGGAGAAACACGTTTTGCTTATTTCCCCGCCGCCACCGTCAGCGATGGAACGGCCGTGTCAGTGCAGGCCACCGCTGATCCTACCATCACACAGGCAGGAGGTGACAAAACGCTCCATAATCATCTGGAGTGAAATTTCAAAATAAAAGACACAGGATGTAAATAATTGCATATGTATGTAGCCATGTTCTCTAGATTTAGAGTTGCTTCTACAAATAATTAAATGTTCCATCACTGGAGGATGTCTGTAATTTGAAATTACCCTTTTGAATCCAGGTCAGTTTTATGTGATGATGAGCCCCCCCGAGGTGCTGCAGACAACGGCCCCTCGTACCATCGCACCGCGCACACACAACTACACTGCGTGAGTGTCACACAACACCTTCCTGCACATTTTTGCCATTCCTCGAGTGACCCCAATCCCAATGACTCTCACCCACGTGTTTGTGTGCTTTCTTACCTCCACATTTACACCCATGGATGTTCTTTTCTTACCACCACTTCGGCACGATTCGTTTTGTCATTCTGTGTGAAAATGAAGATACAAAAACAATATTGATATCCATCATTTAAAACCATCCAACTTCTGAAAACCACACTCTGTCCTACTTACCTGCCATCCCCAGAGACCTCGGTGAAAGCGAGATGTTGCAGCATGGCAGTACAGACTGGTGAGACAAACTTTCACATACGCCCCCACCCTGTCCCCATCATGTGTTGTAAAGACAGACGTTTGGTGGCACACGAAGCCATCATTAGCATCCGTGCATAGTCACTTATATGTTGACAGGTGTAGTTCTAGCACATTCCCCAGGCTTGATACCACAAACAAGTGTTACTCTTCAGGGGACCTTAATGTTCAGCTGTGTCCAAATAAGACAACCGAGGCTATTAAATACTCACATTAATGGTGCATATGGGTGCACTCCTTGTCAACCATCCCAAACCAATTGTATTATATGTATCAAAATGCACAACTATTGTGGGTCCATGTTTGGAGGTGATTGACAACACACGCATTTTGGTTAGGTGGCGTCTAGTTCAGGTCTTCCAGATGTGGTTAATAACTATATGAAAATAATGATGTCATTGTATTAAAAGAAACTGGTAAACTTGCCTCAACTGCGTTGCTGTGTCTTAACAGGAAGGTGGACGGTCCACGGGCGCCCAGAGATGAGAGGCGAAGAGCACAGCACAATGAAGGTTTGGTTCAGTGCTGGTTACTGATGACTCTTGAATTCCTGTTAATAGAACACGGATTCCATTTGCTTGTTACTGCATGCACAGGCATTTTTGAATGGTACTTCTCGTTTCTGTAAAAAAAAAAAGAAAACGGATGCACGTGAACCACCTCGAGTACCTCTCTTCCTTTCTTCGCAGTGGAGAGGAGAAGAAGAGACAAGATTAACAACTGGATTGTTACACTGTCAAAAATAATCCCTGACTGCAGCGTGGACAGCAGAAGTGGAGCAGTGAGTGCAGCACGGAAATCCACTGTCAAAATAATGTTTTCTGAAAGCCAAATGTGTTGTGTTTAGATATCTGTAATAACTGGTCTGATAAGATGTCTCGGCTGTGTTTTTTGTTTTTTTACTCTTAGAATTGAATAATCACACATCTGTGTGACTTTCAGCACCAGTAAGTACGCATCGAGTGAAAAGACAGTCCTTTTCACCCAATGCGTACTTACTGGTGCTGAAAGTCACATTGACACCCTGTAAATATATATCTTTTGTACTTCTCAGAGTAAAGGAAGCATCCTGTACAAAGCTTGCGATTACATCCGAGAGCTGCGTCAGAGCAACCAGCAGCTGCAGGAGAGTTGCAAAGAGGTGGAGCGAGCCAAGATGGACAACGAGCTGCTTAGACAACAGGTTAAACCTCCCGTACCACCTACAGTATCTATACTGAACCACTCTCAGCCGCAAATGTTGTTGTGACTGATGTGACTGGAAAAAAAAAACATGGGAGAAGTTTAATGTAAGATTAACCATTTAATTTGTCGTGCTACCTGGAAACATCTGGGAAGGGTAGCAACTGCAATGAAAAGGTGACCTCAACTTGCATACATAGTTAGTAAGTTATTTTGTATTACACTACACCACTGATAAATATGATAAAAAAAATAATAATAATAATAATAATAATTTAAATCACAAAGGCGAAACACTACACTGTGAGCTGTAAGGCATTGCATTCCAAACAATTGAACATTTACATGTGCATTACATGACATGTATTGGAAGTTATGATAAAGAACAAGTCGTTAACACTTATGGCCAAAGTGCCATAAATAAATGAATCAACACTGACAATTTGGACACTTTTCTTCGACAAAACCTTCGTGGGCACAATTATTGATATCTAACTTGCAGCAATGCTTCTGTTCTTTTCATGTCTAATGATGTCTGTGTTTTGGTTTTCCAGATAGAGGAGCTAAAGAACGATAACGCACTGCTCCGAGCACAGCTACAGCAGCACGGCGTAGAAGTCAATGGAGATGCAACGCCACAGTGACACGGGACGACACAAACGCAGCGCCGTAGTATCCTCTGGTCCGCCTGGACAATACCAGGAGGAACACCAGGAATCACAATGACAGACACTTTCCATCTGAAGTTGGACCACAAGAACTCGCAAAGGGCCTCGAGAAGAAGACTGAAGGACTTTGAAGGCTGAGTGCTAGGAAATCTGTTAAACGTGTAGCTAACCGAACCTCTCACCTCTGCTTCAAGGAAAGCGAACCTCTGCACAGCACCACCAGGCTTTCACCAAACGTTCTTTCTACTTTAAATTATGAACCTTCCACAGAATATTTACTTTTAAGGAATATCACAGTTTTTTTTTTAATTGTATTTCAAACTCCTTTTTATTTGTTGACATTTGCTTACAGATGTGACACGAGTGATGGATCCCACTTACTTTTTAATTTAGCAGTCCTCGAGGAGTATATGCAGAAAGGAAAAAAAAAAATGCTGGTTTCTGCAATAACCCAGACAGCATAAAAATAACATGCATATCAGATGTTGACCCTGCTCATCACTACCAATGAAGATGGTTTTACTGTCCTTGCAATGTGTATGTTATGTGTAGAGTTAATTTGCCTATTTACATTGACACTCCAGGCAGAGATCACACACTTTAAAAACACAGCCCCCTGTCAGTAAATATATGAACTAAAAACCTTCCTAGACGGTTAAAGTGTAAGCTGCTTTGCTGTCACAGGCATGGTGGTTTATATTTTTTAGTACAAGGTCTCAAAAGGAGCCTGTTCGAGAATATAGATGGTAACATAGCTCAGGTAATTGGGATAGTGCACTGGCAACACAAAGTCTTCACATGTAGAGTAGGTCATGTGTGCCCCCACCCCATTAGGTGCAATGTACAGATAGATGAGAATGTGGAGATGATAATGTATGAATAATGTTTAACGGGCATTAAAATATGGCTGATTTGTCAATCAGCTCAATGGTCCTTAGTGTAATGCACTGACATAGAGGTCCGGTCACGTGAGAAGGTGGTTCACTAGTCCTGCTGCATTTTAGAGGATGCCCAAGAAGCCCCCCCCCAATATTCCCAAATACTTAACCCCCTGTGGGAACCTTTGCTGCTGACGGACGACCGTGAAACAGCCATGGCCAAGAATGTTCCCAAGGTAGTTTGGCTGTGAGTGTTGCTAACTGTAACTAACAAGCTTTTGTCCACACTGAAAGTCTCCACAGCATGGAAATATAACCACTGGCATGACATATTCTGATATGAAAATAAAACAGAAGTGTGAGCATTGTTTATTACACAGGACCACAGTCTGTTGTTTGTAAGTTGAAGTTTTTTGTGGGAGGGGCGGGGGTCAAAGTAATTTTTGTTTTTTCTCCACATTTCTGAGTGCCATTAAAAAAAATCGTTCATGTAACTGGATATAACTTTATCTGTGTGGCCGACGATGCCGCAGACGGATCTGATGCTACATACACTTCAAGGAGATCATAGCGTTTAAATGTTTTAAGCTGTTGACGTTGTGTCGGGTCGTTGCCGAGAGACGGCACGGGTAGTCGTTGCTATGGGAGACCTGGCTCCGGCAAAGCAGCACGCGGCCCCTGTCGGAACATTTTACACCGGTGAGTAAAACTTAAAGGACGGATACGTTAAAACTAGATTTGATGTTTAAGAGCCAAATTAATCGACACGTAGTTGGGAGAAGATTCAGAACGTTTAGACCTCGGAACTCATGAGCCATGTTATGACAGCAATGTTGCTAAAATTAAACCGGTGGAGCCTTTGTTGCCGTTTTGATTTGAGCAATTCTGCATGTTATTTTATGTAAAACGCTTGCGTTATTTGTTGGTGTGGTTTACCACATGTCTGTCTGTCCTTTATGGATCCATGTCCATCTGGTTCCCACCTTCACCGCCAGCTACTTCCTGGTAGCAAACTACAAACCGCTAATGCTTTTAAACAAAAAAAATAAAATGTTTTATTTGACCACATATATCTCGGTGCACCTTGCACATCATCCCTGTATATATTTTATCTATATAGATATATACGTATAGATACCTATTCCCCTTTTAAACCTACCCAAGAAGTGCTTTTAAAGTGAAAAAATGATGGTTCTAAACTACAGCACAGAGCAGGCAAAAGTACAGCCAGAATATTAGACACATACCAACACTTTACACAACAACGAACAACAGGACATAAAGTTACATTATATGAATGTCATGACTGTTTGATCCCGATAAAATAGGAGCTGTTACGATATTAGACATATCAACTGAATTATTAATTTTTTTTGTCGAATAAAATGTATCACTATTTGGCAGTCTGCACGAAGTCAGCATCAGCACCTACAGTCCCAAGTATTAAAAAAAAAAATAACGGTTAGCTTAGCTTTTAGCTTAGCTGCTTCTGTGTATTTCAGAAAACATGAGCGATTTGTCTTCTTACCGGGAGACGTTTCTTTCAGTGACAGCCTGGGCGAAAGCATTTTTCTCACCAGCTGCGGCCACAATGATGCTGATTAATCCATTCGGCGACAGTTTTAAACCAGCTAGCTTCCGTTATGCTTTCAATCCAATCGCAGAGACCCGGGTGCCACGTGACTGTTTGTTGTGGCGTTGCGCCATAACGTATAAAGCAAAGTGTCCTAAAGTGTTGAAATATGTGCGCACTGCACAGTAGTATATCCGGTTTAATTATAAGAATGTAATCCGGCTAAGTGAAAAAACAAACCTGTTTTATTTTCAAATGTCATGTTAATATTTGATAAGGTGTCCCTTTCAATTATGATTGTTTCTCTCCGTTTTTATGTATGAAAACTATGATATGCAAACATTGCTGGGTTATCTCTCGCCATCTCTTTGCGCCGCATGATACTGCAGCCTCTTTGATATTCGAATGCCTCTGCCACCAAGAACCGACTTTACGCGATAACGTGCATGTGACGATGACTTTGACTGAGGTGTTCGCGTGCTGCCGCAGCTGCAGGATGTCTGCGTCTTCCGCAAAGCCCGGCCTCCGCCTCGGCGTGTCCGAGTGGTGCAGCAACAACCGTCAGCTGTCTGCCACGGCTCAACACGAGAGGGCCCTTTCCAATGGGATCAGACAGGAGGGCAGGTCCCTGCGCAACGAGACCCACTGGAAGGTGGGTTCAGGAAACAAGAAAAAACAAAAAAAAACAAAAACGAAGCTTCCGGGACAATTCATAGCATGCAACATTCACAAATACCTGTATTACTGCCCATTTTGACTCCCTCTGGCCACCCTTTCTCCACAGACAACGTGGAATGAGAGTGATACCTCTCGCCGCTTGAGTGACAGGGTTTGGGATGTGGCTCGATGGAAGGAGACATTGGAAACCTGTGCACGGAGAGTGGACGAAGAGATGGAGGCTCTGACCCTGGTGATTATCAACAAATAAATACATTAAAGGGGATTGTCTGGCAGGGTCAGTCACCCATACAAATGAGATTTATACTCCTGTTTGAGTATTTGCGCGCATTTTATTTAATGCGCCCATCTCGACACTTTGGATCATAAAAAGGCGCCGCTCTGCAGTAGTGCTGTCGTGATGGCACACAAGACTCACCCCGACCTTCTGTGTGACAGAGTAAAGAGCAGAGCGAGCAGGCCTTGGCCGCCACCAGCACTCCCTCGGAGGTCAGCGGCGAGTGTCTGGCGCTGAGGGAGGGACGACGAGGGTACGAGCTGGTCACCGACGCCGTGGACGAGCAGCTGAGGAAAGAGGCGGAATTAATCGGTAGAGTGCAGCAAGTTCTGCAGCAGCACATAGACAAGGCCTTTGAACAACTGAGGTGAAGATGCAATGGAACAAAATGCACGGAGAACATTTTCTGGTTTGGATTCTTGAGTATCTCCCCTTCTTCTTCCCAGCGTTTTGCAGGAGGTTCGGCATCAGCTGACCGCTGACCTCCAGAACAAGATGGACGCTCTGGAAATCGATATGGCCTGCCTGTCGCTTACAACAAAGTCACCTCAGATCTCCCTGAAGACTAACCCCACTCGCATACCATCAGGGTAAACTCGGAATGATGATGAATTATTCATTCCCCTTTAAAGCATTTTGCTATAACCTGTGGAAAAGCAGATCAAGTTCGGCACTCCTTAATAACCGATGCATTTATCAAAATGTATCAAAAGAATAGGCATAAATAGCTTTTTTCAATCCTTGCAGCGTTTTCTCGCCTTTCCTAATTTAAGTCTGCCTCGTAGGCTAAAACATATGCCATTTTCAATGTCACAGCTCCTCCAACCCCCAGGAGTGGGTCCAGTTCAGCCAGTATAATGTAGCTCGTGCCCAGGAGGCAATGCATCTGTCCCAGCTAATGAGAGAGGACATGAGTCTCACCAGAGCACAGGTGGGTGTGGTGTAATATGGTGTAGTACAAATACTGCATGGCATTTAAGATGCAAATAAGTTATTAAATGTGTCCTTTGTAGCAAAATTAAAACAACGCAACAACTTTAATATAATACATTTAGACTGAATCACGCACCTTTTTCATCACTAGACAATTGAGGTTTAATGATCTTCTATTTCTCAGCTGCAGAATGAGTTGGAGACTCAGTGCAAGGCCACAGAGTTTGCTCTCCGTAAGCGCAATCACCATGAGGAGCAGGCCCGTGACGAGCTGGAGTGGCAAATACGAAACGTAAAACAGCGTATAATGTCAATAATAATAACAATGTCCTTATATCCTTCTTCATACTGTTCCTGAAAATGAAACGGTTCTTTGTCTGTAGACTGAAGATGAAATGACAGAAATGGAAAGCGACATCCATGAACTGGATGCGGATCTGCGGGCCAAGACGGCCTGCCTGAAACTGGCTCACACCAGGCTGGAGAACAGGACCAGCAGACCTGGCATGGACCTGTGCAGAGATGAGGTGCAACTACACCATGTTTATCACACACAGCATATTGGCAGGAGCAGTTGAACGGAAGCGACCTTCTCCTGCTTAATATCTCCATTCGCAGGTTCAACACGGGCTCGTTAGTGAAGTCCATCAGCTGGAGGCCACAATCGTGGCTCTGAAACAAAAGTTGTCGGAGGCACAGTGAGTCTTGTTTTGATACTACGATCACAGTGGAGCTAACAGTTTATATACAGGGAGTTCCCCTTTCTTTTAGCCATTTGAGGATGTAAAGACATCAGAAAAGTGAACGAAAAGACTGCGATCGGGCAACGTCAGCTAAGACACTAAGTGTGATCGAGCAGGTTCTTATTAACTGCAGGTGGTAGGAGATGAATCAACAGGAAGCCACACACATACTCACGTACACAACAAACCTTTCCTCCCAACTTGACGTCGAGCCTTCCCCTCTCCACTCAGGCACTCCCTGCAGAAGATGAAGCTCCACCATGGCCGCATGCTGCAGGATCTCTCCAGGAAACAGGAAGCTTTGGCTCTGGAACAACGAAGCATGAACACCCGCGCCCACCTCACCTCGGCCTCCTGCACCGGCAAAACCCCAGTGCTGCTGGTCCCGCTCACCAACTCCAGTGGAAGGAGCGACCTGCGGCTGCTGGCTCGGTAAAGAGATGGCGCTTTATTAAGGGACACAGAGTAGGTCTAATTAAAGAAAAAAACGATATGATGATGAGTTAATGGCATGGAAAAGTTCGGCATTTTCTTTTTTCATTTTCAACAATCAACAAGCTATGGACGCAACCACAATGCATACGTCCAGACATAAAACACATTCTGTAAAAAAATATATATATATAAAAACCTTAATTTCTGCTTTACAAGCAGAAAAAAGGCAATCCAAAATGAAACCTGAAACTGTTCAAAAATATGGTTGAAAGTCATTTTCATTTTTCAAAAAAAAAAATAATAATTTAACAGTGTGAAAATACACCTGTGGTCACATTTTAAATGTAAAAAACATGCACAATTTCACATCTGGGATATTCAAAGGGTGTGCTCTGCACATTGGTATACTATTTGAAGGATTTTGGCACATTTCGATAAGAGAAAATGTCGTTTTATCTGTGGTTGTTTACATTTTATCACAAATAATCTGGCCACAGTGGAATATTTGCCCATCATGATTTTTTCTTTACAGCAGCCCATGTTTATGTCTGGAATGTTATTTGCTTTTACTGACCATTAGATTTAATGACCTGCATCTGCTAGCAGCAGATGCTGTGTCCAGCATAAACATGGTGATAATGATGTTTGACTCATACAGTACACAGTTCGTTAAAAATACGGTAAACAGGCACTAAACAAGATACACCTAACTGTCACCTGGCGCAGTAGTAGTAGTGGTGTCTTCCAAAGCGTGAGTTTGTGTCAGCCGCTGCATTTTATGAGGATTTAGAGCAAGATAAATTGAATCTATAAAGTGAAATTTTGTCTGATTAAGGTGCGACAACAATTGCCTATTAGCATTTGTTGGCAAAGCCTTATATTCTGTATTGTAGTGCATTGTTGCTTTATCATATCTTAATTCAGAAATTCACTAATCATTATTATTTCACTGCAAACTAATCATGTGACTTTAAAAATAAAGCGTGTAAAGGCTTCCTGAAAGGTTTAGGTCAAATGCAGCTGTTTAATTATTGGTTGAGTATTGCTTGTAGTGTAAAACCTTGTCTTAGCTGCTTGATTTATTTTTGCTAATTTACTGAACTTCTTGGGTAATTGCCTCTTTTCAGCTCTATTAAACTTTTATGTTGTTGTGTCAGCCTTTGTCTGGGTTATTTTATTTAAGTTTGATTAGTAACCTGAATGATCAGTCATCTGTCTGCTGAACGACATGATATTTGCTGGAAATAATATAATGGGTTCTATTAGAAATAAGGTATGAAAGAAGACGGTCCTAATTTTACTTTCACTTCAGATTATTAGTATTAATAAAATCTTATATAGCACCAAGATTAAGGTCTTAGATTTAACAATGTTACAAAATGCTTTTACAAGAAAGAAATAACGCCCGACAGGCAGATGAGTGAGTAAAACAATGGAACATAAGTAGGGGCAATAAAACAATAAAAACAAATAAATCAATCAGTAGTAATAGCCAGTGTAAATAATTCAACCAATGTCAACCAAGAAATAGAGTAAATCCTTTGTTATTACTGCGCAAACATTCATGGCAAGATATCGGTGGATGAGATGTTATAAACATTTATTTTTAAAATTGGATCAATAAACCAGTCTGTGTTTTGTACTGCCGCCGGCCTGTTCGTCATTCCCCCTAAATAAAATGCCTCCACAACAGCTCATAGGGATTTTCTGCTCCACTTTCTCCACCAAAAAGCCTTTTGCGCGATACACCCACTCTTTTGTTAACTAACTCACACACACACACACACACACACACACACACACACACACACACACACACACACTCACCCCCCACCATTAAACTGTGCATCATGACACAAACAAGTCACCACACGCTCCAAACGTCCACTAATCACATCCACCATCAACTTTAGCACATTTATGACTTTGTTGCTCGGCCCTTCAGATCCTTTAAACGGCCTTGGCTGTGAAGGGATGGCCGTGTGCTTCCTGACGTGCTGAATTATTCTGTATCATTTCACTTGAGAGTCCAGATGCTACCTGTCTGTTGCCCACACACACACACACACACACACACACACACACACACACACACACACACACACTCACCCCCCACCATTAAACTGTGCAGCATGACACAAACAAGTCACCACACGCTCCAAACGTCCACTAATCACATCCACCATCAACTTTAGCACATTTATGACTTTGTTGCTCGGCCCTTCAGATCCTTTAAACGGCCTTGGCTGTGAAGGGATGGCCGTGTGCTTCCTGACGTGCTGAATTATTCTGTATCATTTCACTTGAGAGTCCAGATGCTACCTGTCTGTTGCCCTCCGCTGAGAGGGCAATTAAGGCGGCCTGGTGCCTGCTAAATGCCCCCTACTTCTGCATGAGAGGACGCATCTCCTTATCTGCACCTCTGTCATCATCACGTCGTGCGCACCTCGCCCTCCTCGTGCCCCAATGCTTGAGCACCATTGTGACCACTGCCTCCCTTTTTTTTTTAACCATCAGTTAAGATGATGCTTCTTCCGTCAGAGCACCAACTCCCTCCGAACACGTTGGAGGGACATAAACCTTCTAAACAGCAGCTCGATGACCTGCTTGGGAAAGGAGCATTTTCAAAACATGTTTAACGGATGGAATAAAATAACTTTTCCTTTTATACATTTTGAATTAGTTTGAAAATGAGTCTTCGCAATGATTAATTGGATGCAGTGCTGTCCAATGAAGTCCAATTTCTCTGGACGTCCTGCGCTTGTCCCAAACTGAGGACGAGATGGGGGTGGCCGTCAAGGACTGCGTGGCCCTCTCCGTCTACACCTTCACTTTTCTGCTGGGACTTCCTGCCAACCTGCTCGTCCTCTTCGTGTACGTGCGCAAGGCCCGCAAGCGCGGCGCCACGCCCAACGTGGTCTACGCCCTCAACCTGTGCCTGGCCAACCTGGTGCTCGTGACCTGGCTGCCCGTCAAAGCCCTGGAGACGCTGCTCCAGGACTGGATGCTGCCAGCGGCGGTCTGCCCCGTCTACAGCTTCTTCCTCTTCTCCTCGCTGTACGGCAGCTGCCTTTTCCTCACCGCCGTGACGGTGGGCCGCTACCTCAGCATCGCCTTCCCCATCTTCTACAAGAGGTACCGCCATGCTCGCACCTCTTGCCTGATCAGTGCGGGCCTCTGGGCCCTGGTGCTGCTCCACCTCAGCTTCGGCCTGGTGGCCGAAGGAGGGGCTCACTTTGTGTCCGTCACCAACGAAACCTCGGCTTGCTACGACCATTTCAGCCCCTCTCAGCTGGCCGTCCTGCTGCCGCTACGCCTGGAGATGGCCGTGGCCCTGTTCCTGCTGCCTCTCGTGGTGACGTCCTTCTGCACGCTGCGCTGCGTCACTCTGGTGTGGCGCTCAAATTTGCCCCTGATCGGGAAGAAGAGAGTCCTGACCGTCGCACTCTCCACCCTTGCCGTGTTTGTGGCGTGTTACGCGCCCTACAACGCCTCGCACGTGGTGGGCTTCGTGCTGAAGGTCAATGTCACATGGAGGACATACGCCATGCTGACGAGCTCCTGCAATGTGTTCCTGGAGCCTGCGGTGATGCTGATGCTGTCGCCGGCAGTGTCCCGGGGCATTGTGGGAAGAATCTGTGGACAACAAAGTCAGTTCAGCCGGATTGAAGGGGCTCGGCATCAGTGTAAGGGTGTTGCAACAACCAGGGCACCGCCTACACTGTCTGAGAGGAGCCAGGCGGGGGCAGAGGTGACCAAGGTCAGTCAGGGCTGAGGTCACGGAGGACGGGGACCCCAGGAAAGATGAACGGAAAAGGGGAAATAAGATCAAAACATTCAAGGATCATCTTCTGTCATCCTTCACGAATGCCTTCAAACGTCCTCTCAAAGTCTCGTTTCATCGCCACCGTCTAAATCACAGTATATACTAGATCACAGTATACCTCCTCCACACAAACTAACGACAAACTAAGACATAATCAATGTAACACCTCACACTGTTGTTGACACAAGCTGCTCCTGGAGTGTATAGTGATATGTCTGCGTCTTTTGCTGATGATAGCAAAACAGTCCGAACACACACGCACGCACGCACACACACACACACACACACACAAGCACAGACACACACACACAGTGTATGGGCGATGGTGGGGTACACCCTGGGCAAGTGGCCAGTCTATAGCAGGGATGACACATACAGTCGATACAGACAACCATTTACTCCCACATGCACACCTGCAGACAATTTCCATATTTAACCGAATTAACCTGCATGGCTTTGGACTGTGGGAGGAAGCCGGAGTACGGAGTGAAGACACGCAGACACGGGGAGAACATGCAAACTCAAAACACAGAAAGGCTCTGAACCTGAAACTTAAGCAGACGGCTATTTTGATTTCTATGAAGTGAATTTTTTTCAGAATAATGAAACCAGGTTTGTATTTTATCGAGGCTTTATTTTTATGTGGAAATCTTCATCAGACTCTTAGCCTGGTGACAAATAACGCCATCTAGTGGCTGTCTTTTATAATTACAAGCTGTGACAAGAAAGTATTTTCAGATATGACATGTTGTCCCATGGAAGTGTTTATCGTATCATTATAGCCACATGCATGTTTCAGAGATAAGACCCTGGCTCACTTGAACAAGGATGTTTATTAATCACAGGAGCTGAGGATAGCAAATACCAGATTTGCAACGAAGAATCGCCAAAGGAAGTAAAACTAAGATAAACATCAATGTAATAAAATTCTGAAAAAATGGCTTGGTTGATTATTCGTGTACATCAGTTAGATGTTTAGGTTTGTTCATTAGATAACAATTATTAGTAATCAAACCCTAACAAAGTTATGTTTTAAATGAATTATTCATGTCAACTAATATTTGCCTGGACCTTCATTGGTTAATTTGTGACCATGTTATAACACTCCTAAACAGTTAGTGTAATAATAGTAAGGCATCATTTTGAAGCTTAGATTATGTGGAACAGTTTTGTTTGTTGACAAGAACACAAAAGGTTTCAATATGTTCATGCCGATTCACAAAGTGACTGTGGAAACAAACAAAATGTACTGGTTTATTGATCATTCCATTATATATGTTATATAAATATGTCATTATATATTATTTTGCATTTTATATTTATGGCTTACTTAATAGACCAATAACATGTTAAGATCAAATGAGTAGATATAGGTAAGAACACCACACATAAGATTTTAGGAATGATACAATGATCTTCTAGTATTTGGATGAAGCTCTTTGCTGCTTTTAGTGACAATGATAATAAATGTTTTTTTTTGTTTGTTTGTTTGGCGCAGTGCATATTAGCATATCCTCTTTCATTTTAGAACGCAATCCCCTGTAAAATCGAAATGAAACGTGTTCAACATTTTGTTGCTCTTAATACTGTATGTGTCGACATATTCAACCCCAGGTAGGCCAGCTATGGAGAATTCTAAGAGTCTGAAGAAAACGGAACGTTTAATGCTACGTGGGCAGATTCATATGCTTTCACTGCTGACTAGACTGATTTCATAAATGCAACACCTTATGGTTTGTTTATACATAGCATAAAGGCAAAAAAAAGTTACATGCAGTGTTATTTCATTTTAAATGTCAAAAGGGTTTTGTGGCTCCCAGTGCGCGGGCCGCATTAACTCCAAACTTTGATGTCAAGTAGGGGGCCACAAATAGGAGGCCCGCAGGCCTTAATTGGCCCGGGCAATCATTTAAGCATCTTACAAGTCTCCTTGTAAGATGCTGCGACTGATGCAACCACCTGTCAACCATAGTTAATACCGCACCTATACGACACAGGGCTCCTGTGCTGTTGCCCGGAGATGATGTTTGAAAAGCACACAAGAACAAGGACTGCTTATTAAATTTCCGCTACTGAAGGCCAGATTGCACGTTGTCTGTACGACACACATCATAAGCTTGTGGTGTAATCAGGAGGAGAAATATGCAGCAGGTAGTTCAAAGAGGACATCAGCCGGGCAGGGATGGAGAGCCTGGTCCTTCACGTCTGACACTGGTGAGTTAATCACAGCTCGGACTTTGCGGGACATATCTCACTTCTGCTCAACAATATGAATGTTTTGTCGGTGAGTGTCTATACGCACTCTCATTTTCTGAGTTGGTTGGATTGTACAGGTTTGCTGGCAACATTTATTTTTTGATGAAATGACATATTTACATTTTTTATTAAGCCAATGGCTATACGGTGAAGCAGATGGAAAGCTTTGAGAAACAGATGAACATTTTCATATATTTTGGTCTTTGGGTCTTGTCCTTTAAATATAGCAAAAACAAAAAACGGAATCTAAAAGCATGATCACACAGATTTTTGCTCTCCAAACTCTCTATACTCTCATTTTACACACGTTAAGGTACACCGTGCGAAGAATAACTTCAAGAGGTGTTCAGCCTTTCTGATCAAAGCTTGGTTAATTTGGGGAAGAAGCTCCACTCACTTGTTGCAACAAATGGATTTCTTTTGAGTGGTGAATTTCTTCATCGCCCCCGACTGAAGGATTTTGCGCTTATTATATGCTGACGACGAGCACCATCAGACTAAGTACAGCTGAGGCTGAGCCATCGTCTTTTTGCTTTTATGAATAATGATTCCCGGTGTCTTTGCTCCAGGGTCTCCGCGAGTGCGTCTCTGCTCCGAGCAGCCACCATGCTGTGCAACCACGTACTGCTTTCCGTTTACATCCTCACCTTCCTGATGGGGGTCCCGGCCAACATCCTGGCATTCTGCACCTTCTGCCGCAAGGTGCAACGCAAGGCCACCCCCATCGACATCCTCCTCCTCAACCTCACCATCTCCGACCTCATCTTCCTGTTTTTCCTGCCGTTCAAAATGAAGGAGGCCTCGGACGACATGGCCTGGTTGCTGCCCTTTCCCCTGTGCCCCTTCACTGGCTTCCTGTTTTACGTGGGCATCTACAACAGCACGCTACTCCTCACTGCCGTGGGCGTGGAGCGTTACCTGGGCGTGGCCTTCCCCCTCAGGTACTCCCTGTGTCGCAGGCCTCGCTACGCCGTGGTGGCCTGCGTCGTAATCTGGGTGGTGACCTCTCTCAACCTCAGCATGGTCTACATCATGCCTTACGTCCAGTGGCGGAGGGGTGCAGATGGCGAAGCCCTGAACGGCAGCAATAGCGGCGGCGGCGGGAGCCCCGCCCCGCCTCCACCCACCTGCTACCTGAACTTCACCGAGGAGGAGCTCAGCATCATTCTGCCGTTCCGCCTAGAGCTCTTCCTCGTGCTCTTCTGCATCCCCTTCCTCATCTGCTGCTTCTGCTACATCAACTTCATCCTCATCCTGTCGCGGCTTCCGAACATAGGCAGGCGACGGCGGCTGCGCGCCATAGGGCTGGCGCTCGGCACGCTGGTGGTGTTCGCCGTGTGCTTCGGGCCTTACAACGCCTCCCACGTGGTGGGCTTCGTCCGCCAGGAGAGCGAGGGTTGGAGGCACATAGCGTTGCTCTCGAGCACCCTCAACGCCTGCCTGGATCCGTTCATCTTCTACTTCTCCTCTGCGGCGGTCAGGAGCATGTTAAACCACTGCTGCCGGAGCATCATGGCAAAGCTGCACATTCTGAGGTGTGGAGGGGCGCCTCACCGTCCCCACCAGAAACACCCCGAGACTGGAAAGTGCAAAGAGGCGGCTCCTCCTTGAAAGACGACGAGTGCTCGTTCACTTCATCGTGCGAAGCTTTAGATGAAACATTCGCTCTGGCTTAAAGTGTGAATAGTGCCTATTTCTCATGCCATGTTGTCTTTTTACAGGGGATGTTTGTGGCACTAAAAAAAAGGGAATATATATCCTTACGTATCTTGTTAACCTTTAACCAGCCCTTTTTTCCTGTGACTCAGAGTACACGGACACTGTGAAATCAATGATGAGTGTTTTATAGTCGCGAGGACCGAAGCAATAAAAAAAAAAAAAAACAGCGGATGGCAAGCTACAATAAGCCGGATGTGGAAACTGTTCACTTCGAAAGTTGTAAAGTCTCTGGTGTGAGGCGACGGCAAACGGCTGATAACCAGCAATACTGAAAACAGTGCTCCTATGCAGGTGGAATGCATATACACACAGATAAGATGTATTTACAGTGTCCTGGTGTTTGCTGCTCCGAGTACAGCCTGGCGCGTTGGTTCAGCGGGGCACAATCTCCGTTTGTTAGTTTTATGTGTACATTGTCAAATTATAAAAAGTTGAATAAAATCTGTTTTAGGCAGCTTCTTTCCCCCCCCTCCCTTCTCTCTTTGACGAGAGCTGAAAACAACAGAAATTCAAACCAAATCATACACATTTTATCCATAGAGTGTTTATTCAAAAAATTAAATATGAGAACTAAATAAAAAGGCTCAACTGAGGACAAGGATCAGGTAAGTGTTAAGACAAAAAATGGTATTCTAAAAGTGACATAATTTCATCATCAGGCAAAAAAAAAAGAAGAAAAGAATAGAAGCACATTAATAAACTGTGACACCAAAACAATTATTTTTGTCTATGATGATATGCAGCAAACCACAGAGGTGTTTAGAGATCTGTTTTGGTGGGGAATACAAGCATTAGAGACGGGCACTCGTGGGGTAGCAACTCAAACGGAGAACAATCCCAGGTCTGTAAACAACATCTAAATCAATGTTTAAAGACAGGAAAGGAGGAGCGGGGGGTCCTATTAGAAATAAATATTGCTACATTTGTCGACACTGAGCTACTCCTTACCTACACAGTGGAGTTGAATTACTACTTTTTTTTGTTTGTTTTTTTTTTATTGAAAGAAAAACAAATGTTAGTTTTGGGTTGTGCTTGAAAGTGCCCGTCCACTGACATTGATCCCCACAGGCCTTTTGGTCCTGTCAGCTCCAAACAGATCAGTCCTGCATATTTTGTCTTCTTGGCATACGTCGGAGGTTTCCACACACGCATGAGTGCACGCACACAATCACACCTTACAGTAATGTCATGTATCAATAATAGTAGACTTTCTGAACGTGAGGATTTCTTTGATTCACCCTTTTTTTTTTTTTCAGCACCATCAGGAAAGGCACAGTCTGTTAACAGACACCAATGAACGTTCAACCCTCCTCCTCCTTTCTTCATGAATATACAGAAGGATCGGAATAAAATAAAACGAAAACTTGCTCCGAGGAGGGCCGACGGTTCACCTACGTGACACAACCCACAACAGTCTCGACAAAGCAGATCCATATAGCAAACATATACATGTTGCTGTATACACACAAACAGACACGCACGCACGCACATACACGCACACACACACACGCGCGCACACAAGTATTGCATTATCAAATTGGGGGGAAAATTATCACAGACCTCTACGACTATTAAGCGCCATATTCTATAATAGCTGTCAGGCTTCGGCTTCAAATAGGACTTTGTTAGAAAAAATAATTGGTGTGTGCATTACATTAGTATCTTTACATATAAATATATCTCCATTCAGACTTAAAAATGCTTTTAGCCCCCCCCCAAGCCCTGTGGCATTATGACAGGATAAGGGATATCTATACTGAGCTCTTTGTATTTATATTCATAAACTTTCAAAAAACAAGCAGAGCACAAGCCAACAATTGTTAAACATGCCTACAACTACTAAAACTATTCAAGTAAAATCAAATGCTGGTAATGTCTGACATCAAGAAACCGCTATAGCATGACAACAAACGCAGAGAGAGAAAAAAAACAAAAAAAACAACAACCCGCACGGACAGTCTCACAATTAAAAGGGCTCGACTGCAGGCAGCTCGTAACATTTAAAGAGTTTGAGAGAGAAAATATCCGATCAAGCGCAACGTCCGCATCCTGACTCAACCACGAAAACATGCAGCTTTTTAAGTCCTGTAAAATACTGTATCCTCTTTGTCTCTCTCTAATCATATACGTTATCTGTATGCATCTGGTTATATATTAAATATAGCAGCCAAAGTTTTGGTTCTGGTGACAGGTGGCTAGCACAGTTAGCAGTATAGAGCCTTTCTGGATGACTCTAGCGTCGTAAGAGTGTCAACACCGTGACCGCCCCCCCCCCCCCCTTCTGAGTCGTACACCCTGCCCCCTGACCAGGCACGTTGGTTTGGTCCAAGTGATGGAAAAAAAAAAAAAAAAACTACGCTTTTATCTTTAATAAATTACACTTCAACAACCTGAAGAGGTGAGCACCCAAAAACTTCTGCGACATTTCCAAAACTCTGGCGACAACGACCGAAAGGCTCCTGAACGAGATGAACTTGGTTGTAGCCACACAGTGCTAAGTCCACGGCGTGCCAAACTGTTCCTTATTGCATAATGACATCATGTCATCCAAATGAGAAAGATGCACTTCGAAAATAATTGCTAAACTTTGAGCACTGGAGATGTTTTTTTTGTGCAGAAACATTATCAGCGAAACCTAGCCCGGCCTCCCTCGGAAAACAAGCCACGTCATGCTGCAAGGAATCGTTGTTTTCATTATCTCATTTAGTCTATAAAATTTCAAAATTTTAGATTTCAATTTCCCAGAGTCTGCTTTGATGTCTTGCTTTTTCTGGATGACCCAAAAGGTTGTAAAGGCCTTTTACTGACAATCAAATGATGACAATATGATGTAAAATGTTCACAATTGAAAAGTTGGAATAAAAATGTGAAGGGCTGTGTTTTTTTTAATGTGAATTTTCCTTCAGAAATGAATAGACAGCTATTAAAACAAATGCCATTTAGACTATTTTCTGCCTTTATATATATTTCTTTTACCAGATCTGAATTGTTATTTTGTCCAACATTTAGATAAATCAGACATGGGTGACGAGCCAGTTTGATTAAAAGCATGAAAGTAATTTATTTATTTTAAATAATAAAAAAAAAAGTCTCTGGGAGCAATAACCCGATTTTTTAGAACAGCTAGTTTGAATTATTTTGAGATGGCAGGGGGAGAGATCTTGTCTTTTGCATTTTGTTTGATCCCCATCAAAACACGTTGAAATCAGAAATAAGTTCCTAATCTTGAGAAAACAAAACAATAATAATAATAATAATAATAATAATAATAATAATCGCGCACACATTTGACATGATCGGAACCGGCCTGGCCCACGTGCAGCAGACGATTTGCTGTGTTAAGAGAGACACCCAAACCAACATACAATTAAAACCCCTTCCTCCTACAGACCGATCACTCTTAAACCACATTAGGCACTTTGACTACTCGCTAGAAAGAAGAAGAAGAAAAAAAAAAAAACACCTCCCGACTGGGCCACACTGATCCTAACTCTTAATGAGAAGGTCAAATCTTGAACACCCTTGAATCCACCTTCATTCTCACTTGCCAAAACTCTCGACAAACCATTTTAGCCGATGAATACTTATCGAAAATCATTCAGCATGGAATCTGCTCTCTCTGCATTAACACCTTATTGCACTGCACAAGCTCGTGTCGACCAAAAATTGGGAGGGGGAAATAGAAAGACAAAGTGTTTGTCTAGAAGATATCAACCGTCCATTATATTGCTGAATATCAATGTTAAAGGGAAATAGAGACTCAAATACCAACAGGAATAAAACACAGAAAAAAGGTTTGGTATAACACATTGTACCGAGCTGAAATGTGACTTAGAGGGTTTTTTTTTTTTTTTTTAATTTCTCCATTTCCAGGCGGTGGAATTGTTTTCCAACAGTCCTCCAAATGCACCACACCTCACCTCGCATGAAGGCAACTAGCGATACACAAAGACCTACACTGGTTGTACCTGGCTTCTCATTTGAAAACAATGTTAAGATTCCATTCAATGTCTTTGTCGGTATGTGTGGTTCTGGTACCTACTGTCTCGCAGAACGACTGCGAGGGACCACGAGCTTAAAGGGAGGCAGAAGAGTGACCAGTAAGGCAGCCAAATATCGGGCGCAAAAAACCGGAGTACTCCACAAGCATGTTGCTGTGGCGATCGCCCACCTGCTCGACAGACAAAACACATACAGTATGTAGCAGGATGAAAAAAAATAAACGTGTAAAAACTGACTACAGTATAAACCAGCAACATTAGGCTCAACGTGAGGCGATGGAGCAAAACTGGTTCAGCCTCATTCTCATCCATGCACCACAGTATCAGCGGTTTTCACTCTACCCCCGGCTCAGCCATTATTTAAAACACACACACAAAACTAAAGTCCCTGCAAAAAAATTAAAATCTAAGCTGCTGTCGGATCTAGAGACAGTTTTGTTTTTTGAAAGGATTATTCGTCATGATATAAAACAGCAAAGGAGAGAAATGGAGGAGAAAGAGATGCATGGGCGGGAGCACAGAAACAATAGGCTGGTTTCAAATTGCATAATGTGGCTGTAACTCCTCTCTGGCTTTCATCATCCTCGCGCGGACCGCAGTAGCTGCCGCCGTTACCATTGCACTCCAGTGACCGAAGCTAAAACCAGGGTCTGACCTTAAGACTGGCTGAGAGGCAGAGGAACATGGGAGGGTTGGGGTTTCAGGCAAAGTACATGGTCCTCAATGTGTCGTGGTGGATCTGCACCGCTTTGGCCAGCGCCTGAGGGTCCCTGCCGTTACTCTGCCCTGAGACATGGCTGCCCTCCGCACTGTGTCCAAAGAAAAAATAATAATAAAACCATTTAGAGGCAGAAGATGTAAGTGAAATCCATTGTGTCTGCACTGAGGAAGTATCTAATGAAATATGAGCTATTGAGTTGCAGGGCAGTGTTGTTCAGTTGTATATTTTTACTAAAGATAAGTGGGTTTATTCATTATCAACGCAAACAAAATATACTCAACCCAAGATACATTTGAGATAAAATATGCACAAATCTGAAAAGCTATTTCCTCACCTGTCATGATCATTGTCCACCAGGTGGTAGCGGGCACGGAAGGCCACCAGGTGGGCGTAGTAGGCCGGTGCCGGGATGGAGACGGAGCGAGTGCAGCGGACGTAGGTGTGGCACAGTTGGTAGGTGAGCAGCTGGAACTCGTCGGCAGTGAAACAGTTGTCGTCCCACAGAACGTGGTAGTGGGACGGCCGACTCGTACCCTGGGGAGCAGAGGGTACGAGTTAGAGAGAGAGTTAATCACACCCAGGAGAAGACAGCTCCACTGAGGGAGGACAAACAGTCGCGAAAATTAGCCGAAGCGGAGGGACTACAATAGAACGACGCAGTTGTAAGGCTTTAAGGCTGCGTTGGCGGTAAGAAGCTTACCTGGATCCCAGCATGACTGCAGAGGTAAAAGTCGAATTCGTAAGGGTGGGTGATGTCTGTGTCCACTGTGGTGCCAGCAGGAATGTTTCCACTTCGTCCAACCTGGCGGGGAGACGTGATAAAACAAACTGTAAGCTCTAAGGACGTGATTTTGCCAACCCTGCTAGGCTAAAATGCGTCCCCCATATCAAATTTCCCTTTTGCAAGGTAATGGCCAATGATATGGCCAAACATAGCAGCGAAACACATTTCTTCTACCAGTAATCATTTCTACAAAAAAAGTGCTGCTGACCCGCTCGTTGCGATCCGCACAGAAGAGGCGCGTGTGATGGCGTTTCTGTACGACGATGTAGGTAATCCCCGGCTGGTAATCTTTCTCCAAACTGATACAAGCTTCCCTAACAGCCAGCAGCTCGTAATATAGCACCTAAACAGGAAAAACATACTCAATTATTATCCAATAACACAGGTGAGAAGAAGGTTTCTTTCATGTCTCCAGAGCCCCAATCTGCTTATGGTTATGTTCAATTACATTTCTGGGACAGTAGAATCAGGGCAACCTGCTACAAAAGGGCACAATCAAAGATTTGCCCTACCTGTCTGAACTGGCCCTCTGACACTCCGTCCCTGTAGAAGATGATCCTGGTTGGCTTGTAGCGGGTTGATTTGTAGAACTGGATCAAGAGCTCTCGCACCATAGAGGCCAAGTCCTGAATTATCTCCTGTCGGGGCCTCTGCACCCGCACCGTAGCACAGTATCTGCTGGGGTGAGCGTCCATACTGCCCACCACCTACAGAGAAGGAGGGCCCATTAATCAGAATCTCTGCTTAGGTATTGTCTCATATAATGATATAACTATGTGGAGTTAGAGTTGTGGCTGAAAGTAACGTATTCATTCTCACCGCAGCAATAGATGGTTTTTTCCCATCACCTGCTGGAGGATGAGTGACATCAGCCCCGAGAAAGATGATAGGCTGCTGGAACACAGATGGTCTGGGTGGATGAGAAGAAACAGAATATGATGATTGAATCTGATCCGGCATGCATTAACACCATTCTGATAAGCATCTATTTCTGTCTATACGTTTCTATTAAGATGTCGTCCACTATCTTAAATCAGAATGTATAAACATAATACGTGGTCCAAATAAAACCGAGACGGCTTTCTTTTTTATTTTCAGACTGTTCATTTTACCGTTGGTGTGGAACCAGGATGTTATTGATTCCGCCCAGTTTGACGTTTATCTTGAGACAGAGGTTGGAGAGGGTCTGAGGGGACGTCTTCACAACATTCTTCACCTGAACACACTGCGTGGCCATGCCGAGGAGGGTGTCCCCCACACGCTTTACTTCAGCTGTGGGTCAGAGATTTAATTTGAATTACTTTAAACATACAGTAAATCTAACTAGTAGGCTTGCTTTTTTTAAGTTACTGTTCTTGCGCTGTCCTGATTAACTTGATACTCGGTTTAGAAATAGTTGTGTTTGTACCATAGACGGGTGTTTTCCCAGGCAGGATGACAATAATGAGCTGTAACCCAGCATAGGTGTTCTTCAGGTGCCTGAACATGGGCTCCACGCTGTCCGCTCCCTGGGCATATTTGCAGAAGCACGGCTGGCCTTGGATTGGCATCCCAGCATCCTTGGAGATTTTCCGCAGCTGGTCCGTGAAGCTCCTGAGCAGGAAAAAACAGAATACAACAGACAGTAATGCAATGTTTAAGATATTGTTAAACATAAAAATATAAAATAATAATCACAAGTGTGTAAAAGTAGTCTATAGAAGAGGTGAAATAGATCGATATATATATAGAACCATATTTAATGACATTTAATGATGCAAGTTGCACCAGCTTGGTGTCCAAATAAAGTCTTATGCCTCAATTTTAATCTATATCTAAAAATGTGGTGGATAGCATAAACATGAGCAATTACAAAAAAATACCATTATTAATAATAATGAATAAGAACATTCATTATTTGACTGATGATAATAATAATAATATTAAATAATAATAAAAAATACCTTTTCCACCCCAATTGCTTTTTGGGTTTCTTTAATAAACTTAAAAAAAGTAATTAAGCCAAGCCTTTTAATCATTTTTAGCAGACTCACTTGAGGATCTCTTCTCTGCACTGCCTCTGAGTAGCAAAGCAGGCGATGGCCCAAACTTTGATCTCCACCCCAGTGTGGAACTGCTTCCCCCTCATGTCCCACACCCCGTGGCTGGGTGTGGCCACCGTGCGGTTCTGGAACGACAGTGCAGGGTTGATCTGCTGGGACTGACAGCCACACAGACACATGCAAACACGTGGACATACAGTATGTATGGTTTAAAAGAATGAAGGCAGCCAGTGAGATCTCAAAAAAAAAAAGAAAAAAAATGGTGATTGAATGATTAATGAATATGTTGAATGATTGGAAGGTTGATTGTGGCATTAAGAAATAAATAGATTTATGAATTCCATCTGTGCTTAACATTCAGTCATGCATTGAAGCTATGGTGTACGAGAAAAAAAAAATCTTACAGACAAAACTTAAAAGTGAAACGGATGCATGTGTAAAAACAATGCAAACGAAAATGTACATTGATCTAATTTACTGATAAAAAGAGTTTTGATATCCTTTCTCTTTGTTGTGGCCTATGGCATCTGATAAATATCTTGTTCAAGCTTTTTAGTTATAGTAAATCCCAGGTAGGGTTCTTTAGGGCACTATGTGAACTTTCAGAGACAAACAAGACGATAAACACAAACGTGCTGAAAAACACATGCATATGAAGCGTGATTTAAGGGGAAGGTACCATAAATTGTTCAGAGCTCCCCCTGCCGCCATATTGCAGCATTGGGGCCGGGAGGACGCGGCCCGTCACCTGAGCCATCTCGTCTCGTACGCGGAACTGAAACTCCTGGACAAACGGGTCGGCCTCGTAATTTGCACTGCGCACCTGAGGGACAACAGAACATTATTTACTTTTCAGTAGCAAATAAAAAAAAAAAAGAAGAAAAATAAAGCAATCTTCTCGCTATCACAGTCCACGTGGCCCTCACCAGTCTGCTGATTTCCTCCTGCCTGTCTGGTGCAGAGCGAGCTGTAGCTTTGATCATGGTCGACGTCTGGTTATCCGTTAGTTTTTTAATGCAACGCTGTCCAGCTACAATGTTACACACCTAAATGGAAAAACATTAAAACAGTAATTAACACACCAGTTTGTAAAGATGCGGAGCCTGGATTTTGATTTATGGATTTATTCAATTTCATAAATGTGTATTGATATTTTAGTTTGGATGGAAGTAAATCATTGTGGCTTCTGAATACATTTTAAATCAGAAACTTGCAAATTGTCTCAAAAGATGAACAGGCACAATGACAGACAATTTTTAATAATCTAGCTTAAAAATAAATACAGTCCGTACCTCCAGGGGCAGGTAGGTGTGTTTCTGCTCCTGGCCCACCTGCAGACAAGGCAGGTGGGGATACTTTAGCTGCAAATTGTACTTCTCTCTGAAGTACTGCGCCACAGTGCGTTCGACCGTCTGACCATTCTCAAGCTGCAGTGGAAACCTGCGTATTTGAAAGCATCAAGAACCCCTTAGCAATGTTATTCAAACGCAGCTTTGACTGCAGAGTAACAGCTACTCGGTTGTGATGTGGAAACATACGTCTGGAGGCTCGCAGGGCGCCTTGTTACATTGCAGACTCGGTACTTCCTACGCATGGTTCCACAGTGCGTCACTTCCACTTTAAGACCTGTGAAAACGGTGGGGCCAACAACGTGAGTAAGCATTAGTAAAATCTAAGTGATTCAGTTTCCTATTCAGCGGAACATCGGTAAAAGCCTCAACATCCTACATCACCAAGATTTATTTGTACCCCTTTTATGTTAAAAAAAATGTGCAGGGTATACAACGGTGTCATAGAACATCACATTGCCACGAGGAGCTTCCCATGTGATAGCAAACAAAGGAGTGAAGCTTGACACAGGGGTGCAGTAAAAACAAGCCCAAAGCTGCCACGACATACCTTTGATCTCTTTGGTGAACTTGACCCTGTGGGAGTCAGTGAGCGGACGGGGCTGCTCATCGATGTTGTGAATGTCCAGGACCTCACACATGAACTGGATGACTGGCTGGGCTTTATAAAAGGCTGTGGCCGACACTGAAATGACACACAACGAGGTCACTCTGTGGAAAAAAATTGTGTTTCATGACCAGCCCCTGCACGTTAGAAGATGCCATTTGATTGGTAGTTATTTGGACACAGCACTGGACACACTGCATGGTGAAATGGGAGTCCTTCTGTTATTATCCATACTCATCTGAATGACAACAACCCCTTTTTAAAGGGTTGGATTCCTAGAATATTTCTGTAACAGAGCGAAGACTAAAAGACACCAAACTTGACCTTTGTGATGAAGGTTTGGAAATGTTGGTCACCAGGTTTCCTCAATTCCTATCCATGAGTTACATCAGGAAATTATACTGCTTTCATATCTGTTAAATAAGAGGCTAAAGTCCCTGGTACCACAACAGTTACTCACCATCAATGTTGAGCATCATTTTCCACATGGCAGGCCGCACTGACTGATGGAAACCAAACCAAACCTCTCTTCCTCCACCCAACGGGTGGTCATAGCCCTCTGGGGAGGAGAAGAAAGATCGTCCGACGGGGGTATACCTGTGGAGGGAGGTTAAGACACAAAGGTGACACAAAGGCAAGCAGCGCACAAAAATAAAACTCTCCAAAGGCACACAACCAATGCCACGGTTGAAACCACTGGAGGCTAATAGGTTTTTGTTCATCCACCAAATGGAACATCTCAAGGTAGATTCAAAGCTTTTTTTGGGTTACGTAATATGATAAAAATATATTCATCTCAAATATCTGAACACACTGGGTTCTCCAACATGGAACCAAGTTTCTTTGCTTTTTATCGTTCGGTATTTCTTGGAAAACGGATCTCATCTGCAGAGGGAAACTCACTTCATTGAGGGGAGGTGTCGCAGGACAACGTCCACGGCATGCACAGGATTAGTGCTGATGGGTTTCTCCAGGTCCATGGGTTCAGGAACAGCACGTCCCGTCAATACTTCGTGCAGCATGTGCCAGCTGACCAGGGACACAAATCTCATAGTGACTTTAAATGGGCGGTCCTTCCCCCCTTCCCCGGGCAGGGTGACGTCCAAATCGACCTGAAGAGGAAAAAACTGGATTGTTCTACTTGTAGAGGATGTATTCATAGCATAAAGCACCAGCTTTAGCGACACAGTTAACTTAAGTAAAGCAATGCTTCTTTTGTACGTGACTTTTTCCAAGCTAAAGAAATGATTTGTTTCAGTTTCATACCCCACTGGTAGCGACGGGAAGTGGGCTAGCAGTGTAGAGGCTTTGCTTTCCATCATAAACGGGCAGACGGTCACCAAAGATGGTCACTTTGAAATGTTTAACCATGGTGTCCACCACCTCCCTGCAAAGAAAACCACAACCATGAAGAAAAGATGAAGTGGACGTTGTGTGAAATTTGAACACTGTCCTTCTGAGACTGTCTTGCTTGTTCTGCTCGAAAATGACAAATAGCCTAGAAAAAGGCCTAAACCAGTTTTGGGCTTTTCTGATACCTGTTGACTCTGCGAGGACATTTATCAGGTTTGATGTCCACTTCATACAGGTAGACATCGATTTTGGGGATTTCCACTTGGAAGCAGTTGGCCAGAAGCTTGATGGGCTTCCCAACAGTGCCATAGCCAGGTCGTCGTGGCAACGAAAACAGGGCTTGGGCTCCAACGGCTCCTACAACAAAATAAGTAGAAAAATTTAAAATTTAATAACTGGGTACAGTTTCAGTCCCATAACTATAATAATATAAATGTTACAGCAAACATCTACTTCCTCAGAACATTACAGCAGACAGACAAAACGTAATCGTAATCTGGAGAATAAAATGAAAGTTTAGTAGTACCATTGCACCCATATGGCTTCAAAATTCTGTAACTGCCTAAGTAACGTCGGTATTTTTTTGAAATTCTCCCTCCCCATTCAGGATTCCATTACAGCTAAAACAAAGCCGGAACCAGTAATAATAAATATGCTCAACCCTTTCAGCCAAGAGTTATGAAATGTAAACTGTTGGAAGGAAGTGGTTAGTAAGGAGGAAAGAGCAGATGGTGGTTACTGGGACTGAAGATGGTCATGGATCTCTGAAGATCTGAACGAACAGATAACTGAAACAAACAGGACTACGCTGTTCTTCCGTTTTTTCTCCCACCAGTGTAAATCTGATAATGGTCGTACAAAAAGGTTGTGGAATTGGGTGACATTTGAAATAAAGACCAGCTTGGCAGTGGCATATTTCTCCTGACTCACATGGCCTTTGCCAGACAGCAGACGTAGGCTGGGGATACACCATGACAATAGGACACCAGTTTTCATAAATGCTGGAAAGTGCTCAGAGAACACACTAATCAACCAAATCACACAACCACATAATTTCCACAAATGTGACTCAAAGCATCCACGCACAAAGACACTTTTACATAATGACCAGCATGACGTGATACTAGGTCTGCACATACGCACAGAGCTCAAGTTGTAAAAATAGCAAAAGGTGTGCCATATTACGATGTGACAAAAAAGAAAGACCTAAAAAAAGACAGGCAAATATAAACATCTAAAAAAAAGAAAAAAAAAAAAAAAAAAGTATGGTACTGACCATAAGATAAGTGACACAGAGCAGGGTCAAACCCTGAAAGGAAAAAAAATGCATTTCTGATGTTCTGTCCCCTGCCTGCCTCCTCCCCTGTGTGGTTCCCATGGTGATGGCACCCGTGTTGCTACGGTTTCTCCATGGCAGCTTAAGGCAAACCAAAAAGAGGAGGGAAAAACAGGTGCACAGACATTTGTCTCATGCATCTCAAAGCTGTGGTGACAAAAAGACTAATAATTGTGGGGGAAAATGCATTTTCTAGCCTTAAATCGGATACTGAATGAACAACATGAGCAGAAAAATATTTAAAATCATACAGATGACTGACTGGGAACTCTAACAGGACTTAAAAAAAACATGGCTTTTACACAGGGATACTATAGATTAATGAATACAGGTAAAGAAAAACCTCATCAGAAGTTGAACATTTAGTGAAAAAAATAAGATATTAGGATGCTATGGTGGCTGCTGAGGGTCATTCTGTCAATCAATTACTGTAATTGTTTCTTCAGCTTGGAATGAAACTTACCATTCGATGCTGCTATATTTCCAGGTCATTTCAAATAACAAAGATGGTATTATAAAAGGCAGAGTATGGCAACCTTGTAAGCAACTGATCAAACAGTATAACAGTATGTATTGAATCAGAAATACTTAATTATTAAATAAATTATGCCTCTAATAAAGCCGTGTTCTGTGCTCATACAGGGAAAAGCAAATGGTGAATGAAGGGTCAGTGAACCAGTTTGTCAATAATATGCAAGCAGTGACTCACAATTTGTGACCCTGGTCAACAAATTAAATCGACCCACGTCCTTCCATGCTTAACTGATTTGTAGCCAACATAACATGTTCAGCAGTTTACTGAACACTATTCAACTGTCGAGGTAACTATAGCAGCAGCTGGTGTGAAAGGCTGCCCTTCAAACAGATATGTGTACACACGCACGCGCGCACACACACACACACACGCACACACACGCACACGCACACACACACACACACACACACGCACACACACAGACACAAACCTCCCTGAAAGTGAGCCTGGCACTCAGGCTTCAGGCACACCTGACGGTATCACCACCTGCCTTTGACAGATGACAAAGAATGACGTAGACAAAAAAATTTAACCAGTGAGACTGGTTTGAGGAACCCACACACTCTCACCACGTTGTATGTTGTCACCAAACAATCAGCTCTCAATTTATGAGGTACACCTCAAGACTAATCTAATGGGCCAGTCCTGAAATAGAAACCTCCTCTCATTAAGGGGGAATGATGGTTTATACTGGAATTATTTAACAAGGGTATGGATTTACCGGCATGACCATTTTTGGAGCATGTAGTCAGTGGCACTGTTGAACTGTTTTTGCTCATCTTTATCACCGATATAAATGGGGTGGACATAACAAGAGAAACAACTGTCGCTGTTAATCATTTCAACACATTTCAGCAACTCTATGGGACACTTCCAACATACACCGAATCACATTATAAGCTAATGAAGGTGGGATTTAAGGCAGGGACATGTATGTGTAGTACAATGTCTGTTATAATCTGGTATCAGAGCGGTTAAACGTAACACACTTGTAGCTCCCAAATAGGGCTCAGAGATAAGTGCAGTCTGAAAATAACCCTGCACCTGAGCACCGCGTTAGCTCCACTGAGCGTCGCCGTAAGTTTGGGGGAAATCACACCTGTTGTTCCGATTTCCATTCATGAGGTCTCCGTCCGGATGAACCGGCACCCAGCAATTGACTCCGACTGAGCGTGGATTACAACTTCTACCGAGGCCGGCCGCGGCTCCCCTCCTTCGAGTGTTGGATGTGCAGCCGGGCCGCTCTGGGGTCCCCTCGGCTCTCGGCTCCTCTGCCCCGAGCAGCTTTCACAGCAACTGGCAGCACAACGTCTCCGCTTCCGCCTTTAAAGTTCCTGTTTCCACGTGTCTGAAAGAATAGGTCGAGGTTTACTGAGGCGCCTTCGAAGTGTTGGGTGACACTTTAGACACTGGAGTTTGGGTTCAATTTCGCTGATAGCTGCGGCGGGTAAGCTAACAGCGGCGGTTAGCTTTAGCCCGGACACAAGTAGCGCTCAACAGGAAACTGGAAACCTGAGGCGGACGTGAACGTGTACCTGGTCCGCGGCTGTATTGGTCGTTCCGGTGTGTTGACCTGACAAACCGGTGCTCTTGTTTAGCGGACTGATGTGGCGGGATCGGCACGTCGGAGTCTTCTTCCTCGGTATCAGAGAGAAACCGGTCTGATCTCCGTACTCCACACCGCCCTCTCTCCCGCTGCCGTCAAGCTGCAAATAATACCGTGGTGAAACTCCTTCAAAACAAAAGCACTCGCTCTCTCAAAGACGGAGGTTTTAGTATCGTGGATTTTAACTATTTAATTTCTTGAATTAAATAGATTGTTGTTGTTAAGTACACTCATACATTTAGTTATGATAAGTAACGTGTTCAATTAACGTGTTACTCTTAAAAATAAAACTGTTTTCCGGCACTATCCTTAATAAGCTTGTTTAGCTTGACAGAGCTGTATGTCCCTCCTCCCCCTCCTCCACCGAGGGAAATCCGTCAAGGAAATACCAACTACAGAACAACGTCACTTCCGACAAACTTTTTTCTTTTTTCTTTACTAAATTAAATGTTTCGAGTGTTAAATATATATAAATATAATAAAATAAACGCTTGTATTTCAAAGTGATGTAAGTTTTTACTGACCTATACCTCAAACTGTAATGAGAACAAAATATAACGTCTCTCTCTGGTAAAGCTACTGTACCCTCTTTGGATCCTCTGAAATATACACTCCAGACTCTAGGTGTCTACATAACCCAGACATATAATGTTTACAACATAAGAAGAAAATAACCAGGAAATGTCACACATCAGCATGAGAAGTTAAGGGACCTTCCGGCATCAAACAGAAGTGGTTTCACATTTTCATAGCTAACATTCAATTTCATTGATCTTTGCTTTAAGGTGAATTGTTATGTGGGTGTGTATGTGTCCAGTTTCTAAACAGAGAAAGGATCATTACAGCCCCACAGTCCAAGCTGGTGTGTGTCACTCCTTGATCTTCCTTTGTTGGGTTAAATCAGGATGGACAAGGTGATCAACTGTTTCAAGAAAAGGCCAGATGCTGTGGCCAGGCTGATCTGCTTCCCCTGGGCAGGCGGGGGGTCCATACACTATGCCCGCTGGGGACACGTCCTGAGCAGCTCTGTGGAAGGTAATCCACCTGGAGGGCATTGTGTAAGAGCTGCACTCTGCATTGTTTATCTCCCCTGACTGTTTTTCACATGTTTGGGGAAAAAGGACTACGGTAACTGTTGAACTTATTTGGGCAAATATCTCCGCCGCTTCAAAGTCGGAACACTTCTGACTTTTTCAGTGTTCGCCGTCAAACTTCCAGGCAGAGAGGGCCGAGGCAAGGAGCCGTTCTTTCAGAACATGCAGCAGATTGTGGACGAGGTGATTGGGGTGTTGTTACCATTGCTTAAAGAAAAGCCTTTTGCCCTCTTTGGCCACAGGTATGATGAAAATAAACCCATTTTAACTAACACTACTCCTGTCTGTTTTACATGTTATTCTAATACATGCAGACAGTTTCATATCAGGACTTTGTTTGTTCTCCTATGGTCTTTCATAGTTTCGGTGCCTTCACAAGTTTCGCCGTGGCAGATGCTCTGAAGAAGCTTCACAGTCTTGAACCAGTTCACCTCTTCCTATCTGGTGCCTCTGCACCTTACGTGAGTTTATTCATCTAATATAACTGTAACTGATATTATAGTCAGGATCAACTATGCCATCAGGGGTGTTTTAGTACAGTGAACAGTTGCATACCGTGTCAATAACACTAAATACAGATTTTAGTTTATATTTGCCTGTAACTGAAAAAAATAGAAGATTTAGAAATTTAACAATAAAGACCTGTAGGTATCCTATACGGTACAAAACAACTTTTCATTCACACCAAGTAACTAGCTGCATGTGCCTGGCTGAGATAACTTTAACAATAATTATTAAAAGTTATAGTTATAATTTTCATTAAATATAAGGGGGAAATTATCACAGATGTTATCAAATCCAATAAAGGATTTAATGATAAAAAGGGAAGTAGAAATCCTGGATACTCTTGCCCAATTAGTTTCAAAGGTCAACTGATGACCAGTTGATAGACTATTTGATAGAAATCAAGGGTGTGGTGTTGATAATATACTTATATAGACCTGTGTCATCTTTTAGTCAGAGATACGCATCAAAGCCCAAAAGAGAAGTGAGTTTTCAGATGACGATTTTCTCAAGTGGTTGATTTCTATTGGAGGAACTCCCCCTGAGCTTCTGGCCAACCCTGATGTCCTGAACCTCTTCCTTCCTTCCCTGAAGGCTGACCTGCACATCGTGGAGAATTACAGGTGGGCGGACAACTCCCTCTCAACTCATGTCACCTTCCAACAACACAGGGCTCAGAATGAATGTTGGTAGTAGTGATAGGTTTTGATGACTTTCCTGCAGATGTAACAAGCCAGAGGAACCGCCGCTGTCCTGCCCCATCACATGTTTTGATGGAAGAGACGACATTCCTCATGACCTACAAGGTCAGATGGCAAATTCCCATAATACATAATCATTTTTGAGTACTGGCCCGTAGAAAAAAACAGAACTGCTCCAAATGCATATCAGACCATAGGCCGTTTTTAACTAATGCTATTTATTTTTGTGAGCAGCTTGGAAAGAAATCACATCAGGGGAGTTCACCATCAGGATGCTTGATGGATCGCATTTTTACCTAAAGGATTCTGAAAATGAAAAACATATCACGGACTACATCACAAATCATCTGGAAACATCACAAATGGACTATTTCTGAATAACTACTTTAAAGTACTGCACAGTGTATTGTGTCTATTAATGTGATGATGATGATGGGATTAAAAACATTTTTTTAAACAGTGTCAACCCTACTTAATGTGATACCTTTTTTGGAATACTAAACATAACATGCGGATTACACGCCTTGCCATATTATTGCTCTTGACCCTTATGATCACATACGTATCCACGGTGTCTTTCACGGTGTAACTCAATAAAATAAAAGTCTGAATCAACCTGCAATATATTTAACTTAATGTACACAGACACAAACACTGACAATTTATTTATATTATATATTAATATATATAATATAATATTAATATCTATTATTCTATTACTATTATCGTATTTCTAAATCTAAATTTAAAACCGTGCCCAGTCAGTCAAAGTGTTAAAACTTCTTTGGAGGTACATCAAAATGTTATCAAGTGCATAGATTTGAGATCACAGACATGTCAATGATTTTGAACAATCATTTCAGAACAAATATGACCACAATAAAACCTTCACATTCAGATTATAGACTTGGAAATGCTTACACCTCACTGTAACTAAAACCCCCCAATTCTATTATCTTTATAAACAACACTAAAATAAATACAACATATTTTTTTCATCATATTCAGGATTAGGTTACTCCCTAAGGACTGATTTACAAAGTTTTGCTGTGAACTAGAGGAGAAACTATAACAATGTTCTACATGTGCTGGTAAATAAAATGCCACTGTGCATACATACATACATATCCCCTTTAACATGCAGCCTCCGGTTGCTCGGTGAAGGGTGACGTTAGGACAACAAGAGGACGACACAGAGGTTACGGGACTGTGAACTGAGATTAAACAATGACAAAGAAAAGAAAACATACCCAAGTCAATCTTTTGAGAGTAGAGGGTGCAAAGTCTGAGGTCAGGTTCTGTGTCTCTGGCAGTCGGGTTAAAAGGAGACCGAGCAGGGGTTGGAGATGCTGCTACGGGTGGCCATCGTCTCTATTAGAATGAGGAGGAGGTGGGGGAGGAGGTGGAGGCAGGTCTTCATCGATCCCCTGCGGCACGGCAGGAGTGTCAGCCACCACGAAGGAGTCGGTGGAGCGGGTGCTGGTGCGGAGGGGAGCCAGGCGGCGCAGGTTGCTGGGCGTCCAGGGCAGCCTCACCTGGGCCCGCTGCGAAGGGGCAACCATGCCGCTGTCCAGCTCGGCCTCCGCGAGCCACGGGGGGATCTGCACCGGGTCCATATCTGGCATGAAGGCCGGGTTCTCAATTCCAGCTAGAGGGGAGAAACGGAATTACTGACAGAGTTTGGAGGGTTCAAGAGAATGTGAGCAAGGGGGTGGGTTTATTTAAAAAAAATGACCTCCTGCTGTGTAGGTGACCCTCATGGGGAACGAAGTGCCTGATGCATCATAGCCAAAGGCGCTGTCTCCCTCTGAGAACTCAAAATCTAAAACATGGTTTTGCAAAAAGGCATTTCATGAAGCACTTGGTCCAATCTGGGGCTTGTGGAGTTTAAAAACGTCAACGCCATACAAACCTTCGTCACCAGAATGGTGGCTTTTACTTTTGTCTGGGGATTTCCCATTTGGCACCTGCAGGAGGTGTAGAAGTCACAGAATTTGTGAATTACGAGATGTGAAGAAAGCAAATGATTTGACTATAAGATAAAATGATGGTCAAATCATTATAGTAACGAAACTTCAACACTAACTTAAAATTTGAAAATATAATTGTGTGTTTTATGGTTTATAAGTATCTCTCTAAATACAAGACAGTAACTACTTCAGGTGCTGTGTGATCGGCATGATGAACTCTGAGGCACCAACCTTTTGCTGCTGTTCTTTCTTTGCGTGCTTGGTAATGGTCTTTGGCGGAGCGACGCCCATCTTCGCTGACTTGAAGGACTCCAGGCGACTCCTCATGGTCCTCTGGAAGATCTCCTGCACTTCGCCTTCATCCTCGTTGACATTGAAATGGCTCCGACTGTACCTGTGCCGGTGCTAAAAGAACAAAAAAACAACCCACAAAACAAGCGTTCAGGAGTGGAGGAGTCACCGTGGGGACCCGAGTCATGGATTATTGACAGAGACAAAGAATCGTTCAGTGATTGGATTTGTCGTCACACCGTGACTGGGAGTGTTTACCTGCTTCCTGCCCTTGTACAGGTGCTGCTGCAGCAGGTGGTGGCTGTTGACGTCCTCAGATTCCCTCATTCCCTTCATGGTCTGCTCGTGCATCTCCAGGCTCACTGAGGGCACAGGCTCTCGTCTACGGAGAGAAGGAATCATGTCATTTACTATTCCTTTGAGTCTGTCTTCTGACGAGCGATTGCATATATATGCATACAGATCTATATATGTACATTCATTTTTATAGAAAATAAAATTAAAGGAATTTGAGAAATGTTTGAGTGTTGAAGCAGCTTGTTTAAACTCACAGTCCACTTTGAGGCTACAGTTGGAACCGTAGGAAAGTGTGTGTGCTCACCTCATGTCGGACATGGCGTTGTGCTCGTCTGACATGTCAGCCATGATGTCAGGCATCACCTCCGAGAACTCGTCGCCGAATTTCTTCTTGAAGTCAACGAAGGCCGTCTCGTTGCGGATGAACTCCAGGGAGCCTCTGCGCTCACCCTGCACCGACAGGAGGAGAGAGCACTTCCTCGACTAGCTGACACCAGACCAGTACCTGAACCTTCACCTTTGACCTGAGAATGTGCGCTCTAACAACAAAAAGCCTAGTGTCTAGTAAACTCACCTCAGCCACGTAGCTCATAGCGTCCTTGAGGTTCAGCTGATGGAAGGCATTGAAGACGTGGTCTCGGTTCTTCCTCGCCGACGGCTTCATCAAAACCCACCCCATCCACTTGTTCTCAAAGTGATTCCACCTTCACACCCAGAGAGGAAACGGCGGGTTGCTATCATTCAGACCCATACAGCCAAGGAATGTTGCCATCGTTAAAGGCGTCTCTACGTACTTGTCCCTCATGTAGTTGTGTCCGATTTGTCCAGATATGTCTTCTACAGCGACGAGCAAGTGATCAAACACCTAAACAGCAAGAAGAGACAGACTCTGCAGAAATGTGACGACAAACTGGGAAAAGGTGAATTGTTCGATTCATAGCTTTACCTGGTTCTGTACTTTTTCAATGAGCGTGAGCTCGGATACTTTAGCTCTTTTTACTTTAAGCCACGTCACCAGAGGTTTCATGGTTATTCCCTGCGAGATACAGATTGAAGCACAGGTTTCACTACTGTGTAATTACGCTGCGACAGAAAGAAAGTACCCCATAAACAGAGACAGTTGCAACGGGGCAGGCAAACAAGCCAATTGTCCAGGGCCCCGGGCTGGAGGGGGGGCCCCCCCCAAAGACGGCTGTTTACATTGGTCCACAGCAACGACAACCTGAACCCCCCTTAAATGTCTTGCTGTGTAGAAGACACTGCAATGACACGCTGGGAGCCCTCTTTTAGGGGGCCCGTTGCTACTTGTACCGTGAAAAAGCTTTTCCATTGGGGCTAAATGACAACAATGGTCACCTGAAGTATGACGGTGAAGTACACTACGATGAGAGTCGTGCTGATCATCAGATTCTTCTCCTTTATCTTGCTCTCGTCCAACATGACAGCCAGGCCGTACGCCACTGCCCCTCGCAGGCCACCGTAGCTCATGATGACCTGATCTATGAATCCTATGGGCACCAGCCTGTACTTGTTCAGGATCCAGGTCAGGAAAAAGACACCTGCAGTATACACGCACACACATGTTTTGACCTCTGGCGCCAGATTGTGCGCACGTTTCCTCTCGACAGAAACGGCAAAAGACAAAATCTCACCAATTATTCTAAAGACAAAGATGAAGAGGAGCGTGAGGAGGATGAAGCCCGTGTTCCAGACCCAGATTGACTTGTCGATGGCTGAGATGCCGAGGAAGACGAAGATGATGGTTTCTGATCCGTTGGCGAGAACTTTCATCATGTATCGCACTGTTTCCACGGATTTCGCATCCATGTTTGCATTGATGTACTTCTGACAGCATATACCACAGAAAAGAATCCTGCAAAAAAGAAAACGCAGACATACATGAAAAATGAGCCTGACTACACATGTTTATGACCTTTATGTGACCTTGATTAAATTATAATAACAAAAAAATATGTTTTCCCAAACTAACGAGAGGATGGCTGAGAGGGAGAGCATCTCGGCAGTCAGGTAGGAAAGGTATCCCAGAACGAAGACAAAGCCTGGCTCAATGATCTGGATGTTTTTAGTGCCTCTGGTCAGAAGGGAGATCAGCAGGCCAAATAAGAAGCCCATGAGTGAACCGCCAAAGGCCACCACAAAGAAGGAAACTGCAAAGAGACGAACGAAAGAGCACACATGTATTTACGTTATCCACCGACATTTGGATTTTATGCTATTTAATGGACTTTTTATTTTTTTTTTATCCAAAACAGCCATGTGTAAACTGGACAGCAGCATCTCAAAAACCTACTGTGTCCACTGAGCCAGGACAGGAAAGGCTGGGGGGCTGCTGTGTCAAACATCTAAATGGATAAATAAAGAAATGGATGCATGATAAAGTCTTACCTATTCCTTTGATGATCTCAACAGCATCAATTTGGGATCCTCCCAGTGACACAAACGCATCAAATACATTGAAGAGCACCTACGAGGGGCAAAGAAGAAAGTAAATGTCAGTGCTCAATGTCATATGTATTGAAATTTATTATGTAACCTGTCTGCCATTATTGGACAGATATAAAGTGCTTCCTGTCATTAATCTTAAACTGCAGCTCCAGTATTGCTTTAAATGTTTCTTTATGTCATTTTTGTACTTGTGCATCAGCCTTCACAGAATGGATTTTCGTTTTAAAACTTAAATATCTTTCGTTGTCATCACTGACCTCCAGGTATTTGTGATATTTTGTTTTTTGGGTGGGGGGTTCAGTTATGGTTTTTGAGCTAGTAGCACTATAAAAACTGTATGGCTGTAAAATATGTCTGTGCAACCTTTGACCATGAAGTCAGAGCTTTTTAGACTGTAATCAATAGGCGTGGAAAATTCAAAGAAAGACCAATTTAATAACCTTCCACTCCTCCTTCTACCGTCAGCAATTTGTTTATGATAAAAAAGTTTGCGGTTCATTGGAAAGATAGGTATTTTTAGGTTAACCACCTCAAAGAGCTGGATGGCTGACAAGGGAGGGGTGAGGTTCGTGGTGCTGGAACAGACGTCGGTCGGGATAAAGGTCCTTTACTTTGAAGTGCAGTATGTTTGCGTTACATTGTCATGTCTCGTAAATGTGCTTTGCCATGGTGTCTCGGCAAACTCAAACGAAACGGTTCTGCTCCTTAGGTAACCTGAGGCGCGGCGGTCTCACGGGACATACGAACCACTGTCACGCCGTCGTTGAGCAGCGACTCTCCGAACACCATGATGAACAGGACCTCGTTGACGTGGACTTGCTCGAACACGGCGATGACAGCTACGGGGTCCACAGCAGCGATCAGGCTGCCGAAAAGGAGGTACTGCAACAGGCCGATGTCCAGGTCACCTGCGGCACGCAGCCCAGGAGATACACAGGATGTGTTTCTTTGTTTTGTCATTGTCCATCACTCTGGTTCAGGCTAAATTATCTCACGCACTCTTGGTTATTACTTGTAAAACCCCAATCTTAGCAGTTTCCCCAAGCCATCCTATCAAGTATTTTAAGATACTATAATAAGTATATTTACCTGCAGATCAGTTTGAAACTGTTGAAAATTTAAAAATGTGATGATTTTAAAGTGTTTTGAATTTTTGGGAAATGACTCCGCCTACTGAATGCTTATTCATCCGAAATAATATTATCCTCAGAAAGGGTAACTTACACTGAATCTAAAAATACAGCGTGTCTGTATTTTCAGGACCGACTCATTTAAATCTCCCTCCACACCCCTATGACGTGGTTCCTATTCGTTGGAAAGCGTCTCCCCTATGTGGTTACTTCCTACTCACTCGTGTGATTACCTCTACATACATATGTCACACATACAAAGTGGAAGACCACCTGCTGAAGCGAAAATGAAAAAATGAAAGCCTATCTCACCCATCGCTCCTCCCTTGTGACACCCCCACAGCGCCAGCCCCACGCTGGCTGCGTTCCAGCAGGTCCCGATGATGGCGTAGATTATAATGGCCCCCAGGTTGCTGAAGAAGAGTTTGTTTGGCATAGCGTAGCCTGCGTCCAGGATGACTTGAGGCAGCAGGTACAGGAAGAAGACCGTCGGGGTCAGTTTGAACGTCTGCACCTGGTCGGCACCCCAGATCATGCCGCCGAGGATGAAGCCAAAGCAGATGAGCAGGGCGCTCTCTGGGATGACACTGGTCACATGGTGGTTGGCCTCAATGACTGAGAGAAGAACAAAAAGACAAAAGTGTGATAAGACAAAATGAGGAAGGACAAGAGGACGTTTTTGTTACGCTTATTGGAAAAGAAATAAAACGGAAAAGTGAGACATTCTCACTTGGGTTTCCCAAACAAGCAACATTAAGTAATAATTAAACTTTTTTTTTTTTTTTTTTTTTTTTTTTAAGATTTGTAGTTAGACTATCTATATTTGTTTTGAGACCATAAATCTGAGACTTATGTGAGGTTTCAAAATTTGCAAATGATCAACTGTTTCACTTGGCTGAGAGAGGGTTGCGTTTTTGTGCTGGGAAAAAGATTAACCCCAGCGATGCGTGCAAAAGTTCAGAAATCTCTCTGCGTGACTAAAGACAGACTTTTGCCGAAGGACACTCGACTTAATGGCCTGATAAAATGTCACTAAAGCCTTTTTAATAATAACACCTTGTGAACCAATGCAATGGGCCCATTTCAAAATAATCGTGTAGTTAAATATTTTTCATTTTTCCACCATTTACGCTTGAGTACAATTTTAGTTACTTTTAATGTTTATGATCAAATATGATACAATAGAGAGATCTTCAGAGATCCTGAAAGGTGTCATTCATCATAACAATTTGTGAAATTTTAAATAGCTACATACAAAAACATGCATTTTTTACACAGTTTGTTAGATTAAAACGCTGTATTTAAACAATATATGTTTATGCCTTTCTCAAAGGCAGTCATTTTCTAAATAAACTTCTTGCCACAGTATATGTTACATCCACATAAAAGGATCCACCTAAGTATTTGCAATTTTTTGTTATTCTCATTCTTATCGAAAAATGTGATGTGCACCAGCTTGAATAAAAATGACCTTGCTTATTTTTACGTTGATCAGTCAAATCTGATCAAACCACATCTACAAAGTCCTCAGCAAATAGATGAGTGATGTAGTAATAATTTTGCGTTTTTATGTCAGTTCTAACTGTTGCCTCTTTTGTTGTGAATATTCAACATTATAAATGTATACTTTCAAGAGTTCTTAACAATTGATATAATGGTTTCATTCTCTGTCCTTTCACAAATGTTTTGCAACGCTCTGGATTTCATGTGTGTGTGTGTGTGTGTGTGTCTTTTCTCTGTATTATTACTGTATTATACATTTTTACATACCCATCTTAGCCAAACCAGCCACCAATATCCACAATGCAATCAGATAAGGGGACTCCACATGGTGCCACTTAAAAGTCACAATGGGCACTTCTGTGATGCTGGAGCCGTGACCATGTTGAGTCTCATTCAGGTTGGATTTGGCCTCTGATGGCTTCGGAGGGGGTTCTTGATGCACCAGTGCTGCTTTGTCCTTCGCCCCCAAGAGCCCTGAGACGGGGACCAGCAGCAGCAGCAGCACTGACCCCAACAGCAGGAGGTGCATGTATCCACAGCGTTGCATTTGATCAAATAAATAGACCAACTAGAGTGAAAAGACTACCCACGCTACAAAAAAAAAAATGCTTTACTTGTACAACCTCAAATGTAAAGGAGATTAAAGTGTCTGTACCAAGGACAGACTGAAGTGCTGCAGAGTGTGTCACACTTCTTACACTATTTATTTTAATTTTTTTGTGGAATTGTGCGTCCTCTGTCTTCTTCTCACTACTCTACATCTTTTTATCTCCGTCTGTGACGCTGTGTCCTCGTTCCTCCCACGGCGTGTGGTCAGCAGCAGCCCGGTGAATTCAGAAATGTGCAGAGCGCCGGACTCAGTCTTTTATACAAACAGTATCCTCCTCTACAACCAAGGTTGCGTGCCTGTGTGCATGTGTGTATGTGTGTGTGTTCAGGTTGGAAGTTTGAAGGGGGGAGTAGCGGATGTCAAAGAAAGTTATCCAGTCATTCAGTCACGTTTGAAACATTCAACAGTCATTACTTTGTGCTTTCGCAAGCTCATCCAGTGAAGTTGACACATTTTCTATGTGTGTGTGTGTGTCTGTGTGTGTGTCTGTGTGTGCGATCGTGTGTCTGGGAGTTAGGGACTGAGTGATGGGGCAGAGGTCACGTGCATTTGTTGAGGAACATTTCCACTGGCTTCATCTGCAGGCTTTATGTTTAGTAATGATTGATTCTGATCTTACTCAACCTCGGTTAAAGACTCCCCTGACGTGAGAGAGGGCTGGTCTCCCATAATCCATCATGTCATACTGGAAATTTAATTGCATCTTCACCAGACTGTCACTGTGATACGATGTGTCTGTGATTCAGCAAATACGCCTGTGCCTTTGTTTTGTCCTTGATATAAAAAAAAAACGTGATTCATAGTCTCAAAGAGTCAACTGAGGTGTTTTTCTATATATAAATCAAGAAATGACACAAAAAGGCCAAAAATAAATACTAAACTGAAACTACTGACTGAAAGTACTGCCTTCTATATCTACATACACAGCATGTTGTCAACCCTGTTAAAAAATGTTGTTGGTGGCATTTTCTTTGATTGCAATCAACTCTGGACACTGTAGATTACTTCAAATCAATTCCACAGGCATGGTTTTTGCTGCCCTGGAAACTCACTAAAATAGTGATGGGTAATAATCAGCAGCTTAAAGAACAGTTACCAAAAAATCAGGGTTGGAGAGTTACATAACAAAGAATCCAGAACAGTTACAAGTTACCTGGGAAAATGTAATCAGGAACGTTACCACACACAAGTATCACACTATTAAAGATTGCATTGTTCTACACTACAGCATGGGGCAGGCAAAATAATGCACATTTTACAAATTAAATCAGGACTAGCACTAGTGGGCAACATTGTGAAGTTCCATAAACACTGATTCACTGTAGTGTCTCGGTTATGACTGGGTGTTATCTTTGGCCAACAATCCCATCCTGTTTGAGCAAGACAAGGGACAATAGCCTCTTTGGTAAAAATAGTACCGGTTTGATGATCTCATATGAAAGCTCTCACACAGGTGTCGGTCTGCATCTACTTTGACTAACATAAATTGCTCATAGAATAATTAACTTATTGAGTAATATCATTTAGCATAATTAGGGCACCTAACAGTTTTGGCATTTTTGGGGGGTTTCTGGTGGTACAGTATTTAAATGCTGTAAGTCATAATATAAGTGGTACGTTTAGATGCAGAGTCAAGCATGACTTCTCATGGAAAGCCTTATTAACTAATGACCTAATTTATTAGTGGCTGCCCTTTAACTCAAACCGTTCAGTCATTCTGAAATGGCCACAGTTCTGTACATGCTACAATGAGAGGTCAACTTCACGGTGCAACGGAGAGGTCAGACAAAGGTTACAGCCAATCATTGCTGTGCTATCGTCTGTCATGTCAAGCTGCTTAATAAAATGTGTCACCTCTGACCTCACCCAGTGAATGGTTACTGTAGATTCACTTTTGTTTTGAATTTTGAGATTGTTCTAAGATGTTGGTTCACATGATTACATCAATAAAACCCTTTTTATGTATGTTATGTGGAGAAACCCAGGAAACTAAGGACGTCTCCTTGTCTCTGAACGGATGGATTCCTCAAAGATGAAAGAACCAGGGTGCAAAATCCTCTTATTGACCTGAACTTCGGAAAAGGGGATTGAAGCAATCACCAACATTTCGCGGGCATGTCAGACGACAGAACTAATGTTAATTTGCTGACCGAAATGGTCGACGAGGAAGATTTTTAGTCCGTGTCGGTGAAAAAAACACGCAGTTACTGTCCAGTGCCCTCCCGCAAACACCAAGCAGAGGGTCCTGACTGCAGCGAGCAGGATAAAAGAAGCATTGTAAATCCGAAGAGGAAATAAGATCTGAAGAAAACTGAAGCCATTGTCTGCACTTTATAAAACCGCGACGAGTGGGTGTAGCGTCAACATTATAATGTGCATGTAGTGCTTGGGATTCGGTTTATGTAAGAGGAGAGATGCTGAATTTTTCTTACGCTGGATCCTGTCCAAATCCATTTATTATATTGAGATTTGCAGCGCTCAGATATGTCCCGTTTTTCAGTCCAACTATTGCCACATCTAGAGAGAGAGTTTAAAACCGCGGACTTAATGGTTAAACTTCAGAGATCCTTCGGCCAATATTTACCTTCTCACAGCATCGGGTCTTTGTTTTGTTTTGTTCAGGTGCTTTCGATCGTGAACTCTAAATTAATTATGCAAGCGTGGCGTGTGAAGAAAATCCGACCTTGAAAATCTGTTTCTGACTTAAATAATAGGTACAATATTAAAGTATTTAATAAGCAGAATCTGACTTTGGATCATTTCTATCCAAAACAAATCAGTTGCTTCAGAAAAAAAGCCTCAAACCTTAAAAAAACTAAAAAATATCAATTACATATTTCTGTGTGGCCAATAATAATCCCCCATATTCCCATATAGACCTACATATCTACAGGAAATATAATAAAATAAGGAAAATGTAGCAGATTGTATCTGTTTTCATTGATGATCCACGTTCATTTCCTCCATTATACCACAGTCCCTTATTTATGTGGAATGAGGTGTACACACACACACACAGACACACAGCTCATTCATTTACATTGTCCACATTGTCTATTTACGTCTGTTGTGTATACACAAAATGCTAATGAAATTTTCTGTGATCACAACACTACAAGAAAAGCAATACGGTCCAATTTTTCACATGCGATATTCAACAGAGGTCAAACTCTCTTTGAGAGTCCGGCTCGGTGATTCAGATGTGTCATTGGTCCAGCAGGCAGAGTGTTGATTGGTTTACCAGAGACACCTGTCATTGCCGTGAACAGATACATGTTTTCAAAGACCAGTTGGTTACAGACTCTTAATTAATAAACCAGGTTGGGGAATACAAGGATATGTGTTTATCTAAGCCTCAGCCTGACCCGGACAGTGTTATTTCTGTACTCTGCTCACGGACAATGGTCCTAATCAATTTGATCTTAGTATACATGTTCTCTAATTTGAGAACTTGAGACATGTAAGAGAATGTATATGGAAACATTTAAAGAATGAAGAAAAGTACACCTTGCACATCCAAACCATACGTTCAAAAATGTCTCAAGTAATACCCTGTTGTAAAGTCAGGACAGATGGATGTCTTGTCCTCGACGGACAGGACTCAATGGAACTCACTGATTTTGCACAGCCAGCTGACCAGGATCCACAGGACCACCAGGTACGGCGTGCTGACATGGTGCCACTTCCAGGTCACGATGGGCAGGGTGGTGATGGGCCCTCCTCCATGACCGCCGTCACCATGACCGGTGTCTGCGGTAGCATCGTGGCCGGAGTCCGTCCCGTGCCCCGGGGCCGAGCTGGAGGGGTCCCCGTGACCGTCGCTGTGCGCCTTGGTGCCGGCCTCCTCGCTGGCGAGGCTCGGGCCTCTGGACACCGACAGCAATATGGAGAGGAAAAGTGCAAATCTCCAGGTAGTTGCCATGTTTGCGAAAGAGGGTTTCACAAACTCTTACTCAACTGTTATTTAATCTATTGACTCAACTGCTGGGGTCATAAATAAGTCTTTCATTCATCTCCTCCTTCCCTCTCGGGTGGCTTTCACTCTCTCACTTTGTTCTTAGATACGTCCACATCTTTACCAGGCCACAGAATCGTCCCCCCCCTCCTCCTCCTCTCTGCTCTCCTCTCAGACAGGGATATTCCTTTTTACACCAGGCGAAGCACAGCCCATCCTGATGCTCGTCTGACACCTCCCACTCCCACACCCAGACCAGCTAGTTTGGCCACTTCCCTCTATAGAAGATTTGATGCACTTGCCCTTTTTATATTGGCTGTGAGTGTTTGAAAAGCATGTAAAACACGCAGTAAATGGAGCACAGGTTAGCCTCAATTTAGAAGCAATGAATTGTTTCAGGTCACGTGTAATATACTGTAACATGATGTGAACTTGGTTGAAGTTGATATAGGTGATAACTTTGTCCATTTAAAGTCACCCCCATCTTTTAAGCATTCCACATTATATTGACCCCTTAAGAGGACCCACTAATCTTAGAGGTTGCAAAAGGATAAAGTAAGGGAGCAATTCTTGTTTTTTAAACATCCTGAGATACCACGTCATTGATCGAAATGATGTGAGAAGGGAAAATCAATGCAACCTCTTCTGAAGAATTGTAGACAGACAAAGGCGCTGCCGAAAAAGATTGATGTCATCACTCAATATTTTTTATAATAAATGTACAGTTGACAGAAAAGAGTGCTAAGTCACAGAGCGAGAGAGAGAGGAAACCTCAGTGAGAGTTAGTCACAAATAAAATAAATACCCAACTGACATTTTCATTGAGATTATTTACAAGTTGCATATTTGGATTATTGCTTGATGCAGTCAATAACTTGGTTGATTTGTCAGAAACTATTCTCATAAATATTAAAACTCAACCAGGAGCACATTAACAATCCCTCTAAAATTAAATGTTTAGATGTTTATAAAAAAATATATATATTTATTTTAATTAAGGTACGACTGCTCTGACAGAGGAGTCTGATATTTAGTCAAACCAATACGACTGTATTTTTTCTACTACTTAATGTAGCTGATCGGGAAAGTCACCAAGCCAAGTGTTTATGGTGTCAAGTTTCAGACGAAAGGATGACAAATAACATAAATGACACTAATCAGATGAAGGAAGAGCTTTACAGTTTGATAAAGTAACACAGAAATGTTGAATCAAAGGTCCCTCAGGTGACCTTTGATATGTGCACTAATCTGATTTAATAAACAGTCAATTCAAGTGTCATTGAGTAAATAAGAAAGACAAACGGATGGGTCCTTCGCTGAGACAATCCTCACTGCATTCTGTGACAACGACTGTGTGTACACATGTTAAGTAGCTGAACATATACCGTGAATGTCCACTGGTGTGAGGACTAGGAGGTTATTTGGCCCATGTGTCACCCTTATTGGAGAGGAGGGTCTGTACCCCCAACATTCCCTCCCTCGCCACACTGCACAACAAAAACTGTGTTGAGCCTTCATTGCCTCTATACATGTGTGTTTAGGTGACAGAGACTTGTAAATGAACCTTAGTTGGGACGTGCTGTTTCGTGTCTTTTCCATGAGCCGTTAATCAAGATGTGTCTCCCGGCTGGTCACAATCCTTTTCGTTACAATTTAAACAGACATATCAGCTCGAACTCTCATTGGCTCAAAACTTGAGATACTTTGTTCATTCTTTCACTCGGAATAATCCAGGTCCAGAATATGGGGAAAGGGGTCTTTCTTGAAATCCAGTGTTTTCCAAAAACTACCAAAATAACAGATTTTGACAGTGTTCGAAATTGACTGTAGGCAGTAATATGGCTGCACGGATTGTTACCACGGCTTAAGAAAGGTCCAACAATTAACTGAGGTCGGCAAAAATCAAAAGGGTCTCTGTAAGGGCACATGCTTGGATTAGTGTCTTGACCTTGGGTTTTGACATGAAAAAAAAATGAATGCACTGCATCAGAATATCATTGACCTGAAACAATATATCCACTTATCAGGCAGCTAATGGAAAAGCAGATAGATATGACAAACATTTCACAATTTAAAGAATGTTAAGTCTGTGTTCATTTAAGCATCCCTGAGTAGGTACTGCACAAGAATGCTTTGAGCTAAACACATGTTATGTCAGCATGTTTGCATAAAGGTATAACATTAATGATGTTCAAATCTTCATTTAGCGTACCCTAATCTTCTGGTAATAACTACTTAATGCTAATAAAATACAGCTGAGGCTTAAATTTAAATTCTACCTGCTATTGACACCAGAGAAAAAGTAAAAGTATCCCCGCAGACAGTAGGACACATACCTTTAGGACATAGGTCTATGTCTATGACTTTGCAGCATTTCAAAGCAATACAGTAAAATAGAAGCATTGATTATACAGTGGGTCTAAAAAATTAATCCGTAGGACCATGTATAAAACATGTGGCCTGTGCAAAACACCAACAGATGGTTGGACAAAACTAATTTCATTAACTAAACAATTGATACATGAAATACATTATGACACGTCAACACTTTTTCAGATTCTATTTGACTTGTAATCAATGCTAGAAATCATTACCCTGTTATGTGACAGGGAAGTTGACAGAAAATAATGCAAAGTCACAGAGAGCAGGACATTTCGTGAGGAGTTAGTCACAAAAAAAAAGGAAAATTCCCATCTGATATTTGCATTGAGACAAGTTAAATATTTGGATTATTGCTTGATGGAGATAATACCTTGGTTGATTTAACATCACCTTTTCATAAATATTAAAACTCAACCAGGGGCATATTAACAAACACTAAAGGTAAGACTGCTCTGACAAAAGAGATCTGATATTAAGTCAAATCAATACAAAGTGTATTTGTCCCACTACATGTAGCTGTTCGGCAAAAGTCACCACACAAGTGTTTATGGTGTCAAGTTGCAGAGGAAAGGATGTTAAATAACTCGTATGGACACCGCTCGGAAGAAGGAAGGAGTATACAGTTCGGGTAAGTAACACAAAAAGGTTGAGTCAACAAACGTTCCCTCAGGAGACCTTTGATATGTGAACCAATCCGATATAACTTAACAAACAGTTAATTCACAAGACAACCTCAAGGGCCTTAATGAAATGCCAAGAGATAAGATAAGATTAAACTGTGGTCACTTGCTATTGAATTGTACTGTGTTATATTGACCGTGTTCCTAAAATTGTACCCACGCCTTTTTATGTCATCCAGTGTAAGCTAAATAACAGACTCATTCTCTGTATAATGCAAAGCAGCACGATGGCGTGAACTGCATTCTTTGGGCATTCATTGCGAAAGGTGTTGGGCTGAAATCTTGGATAAGCCCAGATGTTGAAGTAGATGGTTTATTGAAAAAGGTGATTACCAAGAAAACAATGGGGTAAGGAATAACAGGCAACAGGTGGATGCTGCTCAAATCAAAGGAAGAAATGTATCCAAAAGAGGACCAGAGCTGACATACAGAGCTGCAATCATTCGTTTCAGAAACTACACAACCAAACCAGCTCACTAAACACCAGAAAATAATGAAATAGCATCCATTTAAAAATACATCTGTCATGAACCACAGTTGGCACAGTTGGTCCGTCTTACAGAGCAGACTGGTCATTTCGAATCAGGTGCCACACCAGCCAGAGGTCAGGAACACCCAACTTCTCTTAGCCAATCCCATCAGAGAGTCGGCACATTCTGTTTTGTGTCTGTGATTCATACAGACCAACAATTCTTTCAGTTCTTTTCGCTTTCATTTCATCAGAATCTATACAACAGACTGAAAGTGAAGCAGCTGAATAGCTTCACTCAGGCATGTTGCAAGTAACGTGATGGCCACTAGAGACTCCCATCATCTCATCATATAAAGAAGCAAGGAGCTATCCTCTCTTCATCTCTAAGCAGACGGGCAAAGCGGAGACGTACAGCCAGAGGCTGTGAAGATACGTGCACAACTCCAATCGGACATTCTAATAATTACTGAGTTTGACTTCCTGTGTGGTTCTAAACATCCGAACTGAGACTCGATTCCCTCATGTACGTCACATTTGTCGTCTTATTATTTTAAACGTGCCACGTTGGGGCATGTGAAGCCGACAGGTGCGTGTACCCACCTGTTGACGATGCGCGCGCAGCGTCTCGCGCGAGCATCACGTTACGTCAGCCTGGCGTGGGCACGCGTCGCGCAGAGAGGCGGAAAGAGCAGGACGACGGCGAGCCGGTGAGTAGAGTCAGTCGAGAATATTACACAAATACGCATTACACACCCAAACCGAAAGTGGTGACGTTTGGTTGGAACCCGGCGTGTACTGTTATTGGCGACATTTTAAACCGTTGTCATTGTTATTTGGGCGTTATCCCCCCCCCTTCTCGGCCCTTTCTAAACAGGAAGCAACAGGGTGTTTGTCGGTTCAAGTCCTTCCCAAACTTATCACACACTGTTCGAAGTTGCCATCGTAGCGGGTCAAACGAGGTCCCGAGGAGGATTAACTGAGGATTCAGTGAGGGGGGCATGCGGTGTGCAGACGATCTAAGGCCGACGCCGAGTGGAGTAGTTGTTATCCGTGTGAGAGGGGCTGATTGATGAGGGCGCAGTGACGGAGACGAGCGTGTTGACTGGACATGGTAGGCTTTTTTTATATTGGTCAATATATCCAATGATATTGGCCAATGAACATTATATATATATTATATAAGATGTAAGATATAGTATATATGATGTTCATTGGAACTCCCAAAGTGATAGATTGTGTATGAGAATCATGAAGGTAGACTTTTCACAGGACTCTCTTGAGACTGCATTGTTTTATTCGTAACCGTGCTCCCTTTTTAACCTTTGCCTCGGCTCTTGTGACATTCTTTTTGAAGTTCCGTGGACACAAATAATCCTGACCGTTGATTCTTATTCTGAGTTGACCTTATTTTGATAATGTGTACACGAGTTGCAGAAAGATTATTCCACTCACATTCCTGCCATCTTGTCGCAGAGTAAAGTCCCATTGTGACTCACATTTGCAGTGCGTCCGTGGCCGTGGTCGTGTTCTATTGTGGCTCCTCCGCCTCTAGGTTTAACATCTGCATGGGGAGATGTTTTTCTGCTCCCCGCTGTTGTAGCGAGCGCTTACACGTCCGACCTTTCGTCAGCAATTGTTTACATTTGTGCGACTGCGGCTCACTGTTATCAGTAAACTCTAAAGACTACTGTCTTTTCGAAGGTCCCAGGAGATCAACACTTTTACAAACAATCCAACACTCATACACACCACTGTCTGATGTCAACAGTTAACTGATGCTCCTGACCTGTACTACATTTGTTCTCTTTTACCTCATGGTGATTGGATTGTTTCCAGATGTATTTTTCAGGATATCATAACGAAGCAGTTCTATCAATAAATGTTTTTTTGTTGTTGTCATGTGTTGCAGTCTAATGTCTAATCCAGGCGGCTGCCCTGTCTGTGGTGATAAACAGACCGTACTGGAGCCTCATTGCACAGAAAATGTAAGTGTCTAATGCAAAGAACATCTAGTCACTGAACTCCCATATAGCTGTCAGAACCACAAATGCTTACAGAGACGCAAACCCCAGCACACAAATTGAAAAACACAATCAAGTATTTGTCAAAACAGGGATAAAGCCTCCAGTGTTTATGGACACTGGCACAGCTAGCACTGTGTACTGATTTCCCTTTTGGCTGTAGGCTGTGACCACTGGCGGTTACTGTTGACTCCTTAGTCTCCATTTCTTCTACCAGTAAAGCCATATTGCACCCCGTGCACTCTGTGACTATGAACACGAACATTATGGCGTTAATGTGGCATGATAAAGCTTGTAAAATAGTTGGAACTAATGTCAGCAAAGTAAGCACAACATGTTCAGTATTTTTCCTGTGGGTCAATTATGTATCGTCCTCTCTTATAATAAATCAAAAATGTGGACGAATACTTTAACCCCCACACACTGCATTGTAGTCTTTCATTATAGTCTTGCTACGTTTTTTAAGCCAATAATTGAGTTAAACTATAAATTACTTAAAGTGCTTAATTGTTGGCATCTGTACCGTGGTTCATTTTTCATCTCGCAGTATAAATTGTCTTCTCAGGCATGCCTAGTGTAGAACGGTAGAATTGTAAAGTTATGTCTTCTGAACTTTCACCCATGACCAAGCAGATAACAGTGCAATCACTGACACAATGAGTTGTGTTGCAGTCGATGAAGTCATTACGATCTGTGTGTTTACCCTTTGGGGGATTTTCTTCAACACCTGTCAATCACATGTTTGCTGTGTCAGTAGCTACAGACGCAGATATATAAAGGAGCTGAGAGAAAACAAGACTTTTAATAGTTGCTCCTATCTTTTACTTTTGCAGCCTCAGACATGGATTACCCAGTTGTGTTTTCAGCCTTGGAGAAAGTCTGTGAAGACAACATTTCCGCTTTGTGCGGGCCCTCTGATTTGTCGTACGGCACTGTTGCCAAGCGCCTGGTCACATGTTTGAGACAGATTCGGGAGCACGGCCGAGCCCTGGAGCCTGTGGTTGCCAGCCTTACTTTGGTTTACCACCACTATGACTTTGATGCACAAACTCCTGCCAATGGCTACCGTACCCTTGTTAAGGTAAGACTGTTGTTTTTTTTATTCAAAACTTTAACTTACCGTACTTTTTTTTTGCTATTTTACAAATGGGATAGCATATATTTTGTGTTGGTGAACGCAATGAGAGTTTTTTTTTCTGTTTGGGTGAAGTTTGCAAGTTCTACAAAGACAAATATAATGCTTTTAATTGTCAGCACAAATGGGATTTGTGTATAACAACAATCAGTAAAATGATTTATCAGATTCAAAGGTCAAACATCAGTAGAGTGCATGCAATCATTAAAAAAAAAAAAAAACATATATATGAGAAGTATTTTTAAGTATTATGAGAATATTTTATTCTCTCCTTTGCATATTATAAATTGGAACCACATAGTTAATGATTTATTTTTTTTACAAATCCTAATCACATATTAAAAAATAAATCTTTTAATCGTGTTATGATGCAAAATGTTTGACATATTTAAAAATCTCTCAAAGATAGGTTCCCTTCATCCACTGTTTTTTTTTCCACTCTGTTTTTCCTGCAGGTTGTGCATATCTGCCTCTTGCACATTATTCAGAAGGGTCGTTACATTGCTGCTAATTACAAAGGGGCCTTCTTCAGGGCGGACCACAATGCATTTGAGATGGAGGCGTACTGCAGCGCCCTGTGCCAGCTGCGTGCCCTGCTCCTCCTCGCCCAACGGCTGATCAATGACAACGAATTCGGCCAGCTGTACTCCAAGCAGGACACAGACCTGACCCGCAATTTTGTGCAGGAGTACAGCTCCATGCACAAGGCGTGTTTCTACGGACGCTGTCTGGGCTTTCAGGTCAGCCTTCAACAGTGTATCATAAGTAAAGATATCTCATCAAATATCATTCAAACACCTTTGACTTGCAAGGGTAGTGTTCAGTGATCAGTCCTTTAACACTTTTCGTGCTTGTATGGTATGCATGGGCAACCAGTATTACTCCTTTTAGTTATAGGACACAATTCTCCCTTTCTTTTCACAGTTCACTCCCTCTCTCCGCCCATTCCTCCAGACCATTGTCATAAGCTTGATTTCATACGGTGAGATGTACAGTAAACAGCAGTCTGGGTTGGGTAAGTCTGTTTTACTCTTTATTTGGGTGTTGTGGAGTTGGTGGAAATGTCATTCTGAGGTCCTGTTGAGGTATTTTTAGATGTGATCATCTTTAACGTGTGGTTTTCGCTCCCTTCAGGTATGGCGGCCCTTTCTCTCCTCACAACGGGGAAGTATGTCCTTGATCCAGAGTTGCGGGGCACTGAGTTTGAGCGCATTACCCAGAACCTGGATTTGCAGTTCTGGAAGTCCTTCTGGAACGTCACAGAGTCCGGCTTCTTAACAGTAGGCTGGGTCAAATTCATCTCCTTTCACTCCTTTATTACCTTAAGTTCTCTTCAGGGCTCTAACTAGTCCATCCCTTGTCTTTTTCCGTCCAGGGCTTAAACAGAATATCTTCTTACCCAGTCCAGGTGAATTTCACAATGACTGTGCCTCCTGTCTGGCTACGCCTTCCTCTGGCCTCGGACCCCAGTCTAACGGCCACCGTGTCACCTCCAATAGCCCACTCGGGCCCCGGGCCAGTCCATATGCGTCTGATCTCCTATGAGCTCCGAGAAGGACAGGTGAGGTCCTACAGTTCTAATACAGAGCGGAGGAAATGTAAAATATGCGTCCTATTTCTAATAATTAACTAGGAGGAAGGGAGAAGAATAGAAAAAGTGAAGGCATGCAAGCAAGCTTTATTTTTTACTGAATAAACGAAACAGCCACACAAGGTATGTGTGCTTGACACTTTGTCATATTGTCCCTATTATGTTCAAAAATGCAATTCATTTATTTTAATAAAAACCCAGTTAGCACATGTTTATAGTTTATAGCTGTGGAGCCTCCTTCATGGCCAAAAATGTTGGCAAAGAGCTCATTTCAAGGCGTTATCCAACAGGACGACGGTAGAAGGAAAAATGCTATTTTCTTTAAACTGTAAACTATAAACTGAAAATGTGACTAACAAGATGGAGAGAAAATCAACGGGTTTTGATGAAATAACTTTCTTTGTTGTGTATGACATTCATTACTATTTTTTCCACTTTTATTATTATGATTACCTTATTCCCTACCCTTTGACTCTATAGGACAGTGAAGAACTTTTGGCTTTTTCCCGAACGGACCGTCCTCCCGTCTCTGGGTCTCGTCTCCCCTGGGTACAGATGCAGCCCCGGTCTCCCTGGCTGCTTATCCACTTCCACGGAGGAGGTTTTGTATCCCAGACATCCAGTTCTCATATGGTACTGAACTATAGCTGTAGCACATTTACAGTATGCACACATACCAAATGATTTATTAAATACAATGGGAATACACTGCAGCTGCTTCCCAACTCATCCCACATCCTTTATTGTGTTCTCTATCCACCACCACCACCACCACATGTTAGTGTTATCTTCGGAGCTGGTCCAAGGATCTGCACGTCCCTATCCTCTCTGTTGATTACTCTTTGTCACCTGAAGCGCCTTTTCCCAGAGCTCTGGAGGAGTGTTTCTACGCCTACTGCTGGGCACTGAATAATTGTCATCTGTTGGGTAAGTGGAGGAGTCTGGTATTTTATTATTAATGATTAATTTTTTTTGTTCCATTCGACTGTCATTTTCCAATGTAAATTAACAGCATAAGGACTAAGATGCACATTGATTAACTTAAGAGAACAGTAAAAATTATAGTTGAAGCAATAAAATGTATGTCAATAGTTGAGTGTATGTTGTTGTAAGCGGATGCCAATGCAAACATAGTTCCATACCATTGTGAATGCATGTCGTATAAGCCTTTACTTAGTTATTGCATATAATACCATGCATATATACAATTGCCCAGAAGTGAGAGTACATTTTTTTAAAACATATGTTAAAGAAAATAAATAATATACAGTATATATAAATCGTGTGTGACTTCACCTCAATAAACCTTTTCTTGTGTCCGTCTGGGGTAATGCCAATATTCTCCTGTTCATCACTGGGCTTCTTTTGTCTCCCTTTGAATTTATCTGTGCTTCTGGCATATTCTCTGTGTTATCTTTATTCAAATGGTTTCAGATTGTCATAAAATTGCCTGTGGCGTGGAAAAGTAGGAACTCTGATTTGTTTCAGCTCTTAACAATGATGTAATACTTGCTTTAAAACATCTACCAAACAGCGTACATTGTTTTGTTTTACTGTGTTTGAACTTGTCGTTAGCAATCTGATGAAATACTGATAGTTTGTCTGTGTGTCCTAGGCTCCACAGCAGAGCGGGTTTGTTTGGCTGGGGACAGTGCTGGAGGAAACCTCTGCATCACTGTGTCCATGAAGGCCATTTCCAGTGGCATCCGAGTGCCTGACGGCATCATGGCTGCATACCCTGCCACCTTGCTCACCACCGATGCCTCGCCCTCCCGTCTGCTCACACTCATCGACCCAATGTTGCCTCTAGGTGTCCTTTCAAAGTGCATCAATGCATATGCAGGTATGCGGATGTGGGTATATAGGGTGTGTCTGTGTATGTGTGGCACCTCATGCCTGGTTTAACACAGGAGCCCTTTCCGGCACCATCGGAACAGTAAACAGATTTATATATAAACCAGGTTACGTAAGAGGAAAGAAAGATGAAAAGGATTAACAACCTGTTGTCAAGGCAGTGATCATTTCTAAAAAATGCAGAATAAAGAATACATTGTTGCTATTAACCCAGAGTCAGCACTGGCGAAATATCACTCCCTGTGGTTCAGCCAAATATTCTATCTCCCTGAAAGAGTATGTTACGTGAATAACCAATTTAAACAGGAATCAGTGTTTTCTAATTTGTGGATATAACAGAATCTGTCATAGTCTGTTGGGTCCTCTCTATATATATATTTCCTTACGTGTATATATATATAACACCTTCAGAAACAAGCCACGATTAGATTACATATTTTTCCTTCCTGTCTATCTGTTTGTTATTCTTTTGCAGCTTCTTTGTTTCCTTTCCTTACGTCTCATCGTATCCTTCCCAGGCACCGACCCGCTCACAGTGCAGCCCGTGGTGGGCGGCAGCAGTCTGAGCACACTTGGCAGAGACACAGCCGTGCTGCTCAGTGATCTCACCCAGGGAGCCTCCAACTGGATCCAGTCCTTTCTGGACCCCGTGCTGAGTTCAGGCAGAGACCGCTCCCTGTCATCGCCGCAGAGGGGGTCCGCGTGCGAAGAAACCCGGAGGACATCGTGCCACACCACCACCCCAAACCCTGGGTCTAACATTGATTATCCACAGGGCTTTGAGCCACTGCGCTCAGAGTGCCACGCTTTCATTCAGCCAAACTCCTCTCCCATTGTGAGGAACCCGTTTGTGTCACCTTTGCTGGCGCCCGACAACCTGCTGAGGGGCCTGCCACCTGTTTACATTGTGGTATGACGAACTTTAATCTCCTTGCTTGATTTTATTCCGTGTCTAAATGGTGTTTAATTACTGACAGCATTTGGCTTTACGAGGATGCTGTATGTCAGAGATATGACCACGCACCCTGAGCCTGGATTATGCCAGGGGTTTCTTCAAACAATTATTATTTTTAATTATTGGCTAACCCTCACAATCAATCTTAATTTATTTAGAGTGCCCTAGTTATTGGCCAGTAGTTTGTATCTGGTTTACCTTACACAATCCTGTGTTTCGATCATTCCAATAAAGTGGGCCATTTTCCAGTTATTTGTTTTTAGTATTTACAGTTCCAGTAATACCTGATCTCTACATATGTCCACACAGGCCTCTGCTCTGGACGCCTTGCTGGATGACTCTGTGATGTTTGCGATGAAACTGCGAGACATTGGCCAGCCTGTGAGCCTGACAGTGGTGGAGGACCTGCCTCACGGCTTCCTCAGCCTCTCACAGATCGCCAAGGATACAGAGGTCGCCTCTGAAATTTGCGTGGCACAGATGGTGGAGATGTTTGAGCGAAAAAAAACAATTGCGCTTCACAAACGGCCGAAGCGAAGTGAATCGATAGAGCACTAAAACGTCTGGCTTACTGATCTGTCGTTTTGCTGTTTATGATGAAGAAAAACCACAATCACCATGTGACGAAAGTGGTGCAATAAGTTAAAGAAGAAGAGGGGAACTAAGAGGACATTGCACTTGAAACCTGTACAATACAACATTTTATGTAGAAAGACACGTTCAAGAGATCCACTAAAACCTTACATGCTCTGCTATTTCTAAGTACTACGCTCAAATATGATTCTAAATGATGAGAAATCTTCCACTAAGGTCTGCATCTTGAAATTGCAGCTCAAATCCATTTTCAAAATATCACACAGAGTAAAAAGTAAACTAATTTCCAATGCTTTGCATTGTTATTATAATTATTATTATTATTATTATTATTATTATTATTATTATTATTATAAATGATTATATAAATTTGACTAACTGTATAAGCCGTTAGTATATATTTGCCCGTTAGTCACATGTTTACAGATAATTAATAAGGAGGCCTTCCCATTGTATTTACCGGCATTGGTGGTTGTGTCTTGTTCTACTGTAAAAATGTCATTTTAAATGTATAACATTCTGTATTTAATGCCTGTATTAAATAAAAATGCAAAGATACCTTGTGTCAAAGTATTTGTTTGTATATTTGTGTATTTATTCGTTTTTGGACATACGTGGCCCAACCTGCTCTGTGCAGCCACCTGGTGATAACCCTGTCGATCCTGTTAAAGCTGATGTTTTACACATAGCTCGGAGGATATGTATGTAATTGTGTGTGTGCTGCAGACAAACCAGCCAATCAGCAACACCACATTGACTTTAGTATCTGATCACTTCCAACTTCGCTAACAGCTTCATACACAGTATAATAATTAAAATATCACTGTGAAGAAGCGTAAAACGGTTTCCAGAACTGGATTTAGACTCATTTATTTTATCAGTCCTTTATAAATAAAGATCTGTTGAGTTTTGTGACTGAACTGCTGTTTATTGTTCTTTTTCAGGTATTTTGACCAACTATGTTTTATAGTATTGAATTGGGAAAGGGGTTCAATTAACTTTAAGACTGTTGTTGATGTCTTTTTGGTTCATTCTATGTCTTTATGGAATAATTGTGTACATGTGTTGCCTGATCTGTTGTATTAAGCTGTTATATAGTTTACAGCAGTAATGAAGAGTGACAGCAGGTGGCAGCAGCGTCGTGGCGCCTTGCGGGTGATAAACAGGAGAAAGATACGTCGAGGAAGAGAGGACGAAGAAGAAGGCGACCATGTTGATTGAAAGGAAGAAGAAACACAATAGACACGATTTATCTCAAGTAAAATTCAGTTATTGACGCGATTTACAAAGAAAGAAACCGAACCGCCACAAACTGGATTTCCCTTGTAACATAGCAGACAAAATAAGGTGAGTCTACTGGGACTTGGAACCTTCCAGTTACCGTCAAAAACATCCTAGTTGTTGTGAGCTGGCTAGCTGACGTTTGAGCTAAATTGGCCTTTAGGCTAGCGATCTTGCTAATCATGCTACATAGAATTACGTGTGTGATTTAATAACTTGCAGCGCAACAGTGCTTACATCTTGCTCTGATGTATCTTACAACTTTACACATAGGTTGTATTTTTTGCACATGAACATGTTTTTTAAGAAGTTTAATTCGAGTGTTTCGGTGGCTTAGAGGCTAGTTAGCTTCAAGCTAACATCGGCTTGGCTTAGCTTTAAGTGGTCAATGGCTAAAGTTATTGATTCACACTTGAACATCGTCGTTTTAATGTTGCTCATTAAATACGGTCGACAAAACGAAACCTTAGCGACCGAAAGAAAGCTGTCGTTCATCAAAATAGCACAGACGCAGACCAGTGGAAATGAGCTGAAATAATAAAACAAGTGTCTGTCAGACCTGGAACCTTCTCTCTAGGTGACTGTTATTTTAAATCCTGATTGTATATCGTAATCTTTCACCTGGCCAGTTCACATGCACAATCTTCAACCAAGCCATTTAGTGAATTAGCTGGTAAATCCGTCCACTGCTCTGAAACAAGTGGGTGCTTCTTCTGTAAGTTGCGACAAACCAACTTGTCATCGATGCTTTGTTTTTCACTAACCTGCCAACCAGAGACCATAAGTTGTATTGCTCAAATGCCCTTGTGTAATCGGGGTGTCTCTGTTTTAAGACTCCCTAATTATGTTTTTTTTCCAATAGAGTAAGTATTAGTTATTTTACTTTTAGTCTCTGTGATGTTTCATTTGTCAGTTGTACTTTTAAATTTATTAGGTCATGTACTAGCCCACAATACCTTACAAACTAAAAGTACAGACTGCTCAATACATTTAGGTGCGTTTAAACATTGTTACTAAAGTGGCATCACTGACTCATCTGCAAATGAATTAATTAATTAATTGGCAAAACTAAATCAGAAATAATTAAATAAATCTCTGTTAATGTTTTAATTTACTGCAAGGACCTCAGACCTGCTTTACCATTGAATGTATATTAATTGTTATACTGTGTGGTTATAATAAGTTCTTAAAACATTTAGATTTTTATGAGTGTTTGTTTTCATTTTGATCTAAAGCTAAATATCTTTTAGGTTTTGTATTTTAGGTCCAACAGATCAATTCGTGGGATGATATGCGCTTTAGAGAATTCATATATTGAACATTCTGACTTTGACAGAATAAATGAAAAACAAATCTATTAGCCAGTGGATTCATTATCTGGGACATGGTAATGTCAACTGCTCATGTTTCTGTTGAATGTCTTTCAGGTGACAAGTTTGAGTCGTTGGCTGACTTTGTTGGCAGCGGGTTGATCACGGCCACACTTGTACCCTTCACAAACCGACCTGGTGTCCAGGGTGAGAAGGTTTAACACCTGGAGCAGAACGGAAACGCACAGTGAGGACTCAACAGGGGTGAAAAGCTGATAAGCTTTGGACTAGGAAACCCCCTGTGTGACTTGTATATTCAGGATTTTTTTTTCACACGTGGAGCAACATACACCACACAGTGGAAATAAGCAGAGAGCATTTCAGACTGTATGATTTTGGGGAAAGACTTCCTTTTTTTCAAGGACAGGGATATTGAGCAACTCTTATGGACTCAAAAGTGGAATCAATAAATATTGTTCCATTTAGAAACAGAAGTTTAGTTATTGAACCAAGATTACATTGAAGAAGCTATTCCCCAAGTTCAGATTGCCTTAGTTGTTCTATTTCAGGACTTGAACCCCTTTTGATACTTGTTCACATATAATTTTTCTATATTGTGGGCAAGTATATTATTGCAAATTTCTCTTCATTTTGAAGAGCTCTTGTGTAAAAAAAAAAAAAAAAAAAATTGGATGGTCTCGTACGTCAGTCACTCTGTTGTTTGAAGGGGACCGAACTGTACGTACATGTGCATATGTAAATAATACGAGTCGACTTCTGTTGTGAAAGCTTTGGACTTGCAGAGAATAGAAAATATTGTTTTGTTAATGCTTTATTAAACTTTTTTACTTTTGAAGAGAATTTTTAAAAGAAAAAAACCTAAGAGGCAAAAATCTAATACTTTGAAGAAGAAAAAAAAAACTAAGGCAAGGAAGAAATGGCAACGGCCAGAACGGAAAACGTTGGCACAGTTGTCATGGGACTGAACAAGCAGAATGGGCAGCTCAGAGGACAGACCAAACCAGCTTCAGTCCAGTCGGCACCTGCAACTCAAGGAAAGACAATGGGTGCACTTCAGAAAGCAGGCGGTGGCCCTCAGGACGCAGGTGGCATCAAGTTTGGAGACGACTGGAAAAAGAGCTTAAAGCTCCCCCCCAAAGACTGCAGGGTCAAAACCTCAGTGAGTCCATCCTGGCAACAGTTCCCGATCACACTTTAGCTTGTAGGTACTTTTCCTGATGTCATCCTGACCATTCTAACCCTGTGTACACTGTAGGACGTGACGTCCACCAAGGGGAATGAATTTGAAGATTATTGTCTCAAACGAGAACTCCTAATGGGCATCTTTGAGATGGGTTGGGAGAAACCATCCCCCATCCAGGTACGCATTTTACTTATTTTTTTGTTTTTTTCTGTGCTGATCAGATGACCCCCCCGTGTGATTATACTTATACTTGTAAGCAAGGTACCGTCGTCAAAGAATGTGCCAAAAAAAATGTTTTTGGGTTCCTTGCAGGAGGAGAGCATTCCCATCGCCCTCTCTGGACGGGATATTCTGGCCCGGGCTAAAAATGGAACGGGTAAAAGTGGAGCCTATCTTATCCCCCTTTTGGAGAGGATAGACCTGAAAAAGGACCACATACAGGGTGAGACTGTCTGCATTTGTTTTTACACCATTTCTTCCCACATACTTTGATCCTCTCCTAATCACAATTGTCTTAACTGAATTGTAATTTGTCCCGTGCGTTGTTGTTGTTCCCCCCCCAGCCCTTGTCATGGTTCCAACCCGTGAGTTGGCACTGCAGGTGAGCCAGATCAGCATCCAGATCAGCAAACACTTGGGAGGAGTCAAAGTCATGGCCACAACCGGTGGCACCAACTTGCGAGACGACATCATGCGCCTGGATGAGACTGGTGAGAACTACTTCACAACTTCAAATATTTTATAATAACACAATGCATCAAATCATGACCACTTCTCTGCTGGTTCCTCCAACAGTGCATGTGGTCATCGCCACACCTGGCCGGATCCTAGACTTGATAAAGAAGGGAGTGGCAAAGGTGGACAGGGTCCAGATGATGGTGATGGATGAGGTGAACCCTTTTTTGTTTGCATTTACAAAATATACGGAAATGTTTGGGTATATTGTCATCACATTAAGCATTACAGTAACGAGTCCAGTGGTCGTTAAAGCTCGCTTAATGTTAAAATATGTTTCCACAGGCGGACAAGCTGCTGTCTCAGGATTTTGTGGTGCTCATTGAGGATATCATCTCATTCCTGGCCAAGAACAGGCAGATCCTGCTTTACTCTGCAACCTTCCCCATCAGTGTGCAAAAGTTCATGGTGAGTCGTTGGCTCACGGTTGCCCGTCTCATCCATCCCTCTTGGTGCAGGGCCACTTGGCAGCGCTCGTGCTCTGAATGCAGACCGGGCTGTTATTACACAGTGTACACATGGATCTTGTGTGTTTTCGTTGTCAATGTTTTCCCAAGGCTGTCTTCGCCTACCTATCCTATACCTATAATGCAAATCTGACTGTCTAGGAATACTTCATATTTTAACACTTCTCTGAAGATATCAACTATTTCAGATTTTAAAGTTCTACAGTTAATTCAGAAAAGTGACTAAACTTTCAATTTTAGGCCTGAACTTTGGGGAAATGAGTTTGATCCAATTTCCTTTTCTCTCACACTCAAACTCGCACACTTACAAAATGTAAACTGTCCATGTTTACTTGTTTTAGGCCAAGCACCTTCAGAAACCCTATGAGATAAACCTGATGGAGGAGCTGACTCTGAAGGGCATCAGCCAGTTCTATGCCTACGTCACTGAGAGGCAGAAAGTCCACTGCCTCAACACTCTGTTCTCCAGGGTAACTGACCAATTCTGCATTCACTTTGCGTGCTTAACTTATTACCATTGCGGCTCTGTGCCTACATTTTCTTGCACCCAGTTTCCCGTTTTAGCTGACGGTTTGCCAGCTTCCGGTTTGGCACAGAGACGGACTTCAAGTCAAAAGGTTGATGTGGTCATTTGTGTGTGTCTTTTTTGTGTATCGCAGCTTCAGATCAACCAGTCGATCATATTCTGTAACTCCACTCAGCGGGTGGAGCTGTTGGCCAAGAAGATCACTCAGCTGGGCTACTCCTGCTTCTACATCCACGCGAAGATGATGCAGGTGAGTCAAAACTGTTTGCCTATTTTTTCTCAATTATTTCGTGTTATGTGTTATGATGAAACCTGCGTAACCACGTCGCGTCATTTGAGGGGTTCTTAATTTTTCCATTTCCATTCAGGTTATTGTTTTTAATGCCTAGTGTGAAAATGATGATGATCACTTTTTGTATTTTGCACTCTTGAATTTAATTCATGCTGTAGAAATACATGACGATTGGAGTCATTGCGTTTGTCAGATTCCGGATCATCTTTGATGTGATGCGCACATTAGATTTAAAAAATCCCTTGCGAGTCTTGAATGAGGCTAAGAGCGCTTTTAGAAGAGTGTTGTACATTGCATGGTCTAAATTCTCTTAGAGCATTTTTGTCTTGTTTGTTTTCAGGAATACAGAAATCGCGTGTTCCACGACTTCAGAAATGGACTGTGCCGAAACCTCGTCTGCACAGGTGAGTCTCTATTGTATGTTGCAAGCTTTCGAAACAGCCCGTTCAATGTTGATGTTCTAATATACCAATGTATTTTTCTTCTTGTAGATCTCTTCACCAGAGGTATTGACATCCAGGCTGTCAATGTAGTCATCAACTTCGACTTCCCTAAGAATGCTGAGACTTACCTCCATCGTATTGGAAGATCAGGTGTGCTACTCAGTCCATAATGCTGTAAATTGTCCATTATATCTAAATTTAAATATATATTAGTAAATATTCCATCAGCAGCCCAAAACAAATTCAGGCAAGTTGAACATAAAATATAAGTAGCAACCTACATCTCGCTCACTCTTACAAATATTGTGTAAAGGATATCGGTACATTTTGTATATTAACCATTCTCCCTCTCTCTCAGGGAGGTTTGGTCACCTTGGCTTGGCCATCAATCTGATCACGTCAGAGGATCGCTTCAACCTGAAGTCCATTGAAGACCAACTGGTGACCGACATCAAGCCCATTCCCAGCAGCATTGACAAGAGTCTCTATGTGGCTGAATACCACACAGGCGGCGACTGTGATGTGGAGGAGATCGAGGAAAAACATCAACAGGATAGCGCCTAAAAAAATAAAAAAAAAAAAGGTGAGAGATGCTTTTTAAGATCATCAAAGTGATTGCCCAGAAAAATATCTCGTCTTCCTTATCTAAATGTTGTCTTTCCTATAGGACACGCTGGGCTTTTTCACAGACATCGGCGCTTGCACACAGTCTTCAGGAAACTCTTCAGTTTCACATTTCTTTCTTATTTTCAGAGCCTGACAGATGGATGTAAAGGCTGATTTTATTTTTGGGATAATTTTGTCCGTGTAAAGAGCTGCCTCTTTTTTTTTTTCTTCATTTTTTTTATATATATATATAGAACTTAGAAAGTGAAGCTTTTGTTTTGCACCAAATTCACACAAGACCACACATCCCGTGTCTTTGAGCTTAGAATGTTTTTCCTCCAAAATAAGTTTGTTTTGCGCAAAATTGGTCTCAGAGCTGTTTTGAACCAGTCATCCTTGGAGACTGCATTAATCTCCAGCCGCAAGGGTTTTAATAATACAATGGTGCATCTACACCAGCCATCGATCTGTTCACTCACACTGCTGTTGTCACTTAAGTGCCTTACTTACTCCCATGTGCACTCATCCATACATAGTCTGCTGTCTTCTTTCATGCAGCAGAGTGCGAGCACAAACGAGATGAACTAACTAGTCTGATTTTATTGACATCGCATTATGCAAGGGGGAATGACGACTCGTACACACACACACACACACACACACACACACACACACACACACACAGTCTCCTGCAGAGAGGTGTGTGTCGAAACACGGCTCCAAGGCCTCAAACCTTTCCTGAATGTGAACGTTTATTTTTAATGTGAACGTTGCAATAAAAATAGGGCAGCTTTCTTCAAATACTGCATGACTGTTTTTCCCCTTTACTATGACTTCTACTAAGAGTAGAGTTATTATCAGAACACACTCTCTTATTCTAATATATGGCGGTTAGCCTGCAATCACACAAATGGCATGGGTAATTATTAGCAGCTGCATGCTGTTAAATTATGGCTGTATGCCGCTGGTGAGTTTGCTTGCAGACAGTTGTCGTCCTCATTGTTTAAGTTTTTTTCCATTTAAATAAAAAAATAATTTGGCTGGTAAATATGTTGAAATCTGTCAGCCACTGTAGCTGGTAGATGAAAATCTGTTTCCTTATTCTGTGGGACTGACGCATCCGATGGTTCAAAACAGTTTTGACATTGTCACAATTGTCACAATTAATTGAGCATCAATGGGTCCATGAGGTAAATATTCACCTTTTTTTTTTGTGAAGGTTGGTGCAAAATGATAGTTTGTATTTTCTTACATTTGTTTGGTTTTCATCCACATCTTTTCTGAGTTACAATGTGCAAATATAAGGTTTATAAAGCAAACATTTGAGGTAAAACTTCCTTTAGTCCCATCATGACAGAATTGAAGTTGGTGAATGTATCAGTTGCCAATTTAAGCTGCAGCCCAGTGGTTGAATGCCAAGCTCTTACGCATATTTGACCGTTGTCGTTTGTATTGCTGCTGTTGCATACAAAAATTCACTTCAGGCTTTGCTTTAAAACACTTACACAAAGGACATGGCTTCATTAATGGCCAAACGCCGAACAGTCTATTCAGGACCAGATCTGACCTTCAGTTAAACTAAGACTGACATCAAAGGAAAGTTCAGTTTGCTTCTTGCAACAGCAGCAATATTATGTTTGGTTAATTATTGTTCTTACCCCCCCCCCCTCCCCATTATGTTTATAATCCTAAAAATGTGAGGATTATCTTTTGTGAGGGGTGGGCTGTTTATTGAAAGCAAAATTGTAGCATCTTTGAACAGGCAGCTGTGACTTTTCTTCGTTTTTTTTGTCACCTTACAGAGTTTCAGTACCTTTTTTTTTTTTTTTTTTTTTTTTTTTTTTATTAAGGAAAGGCATAAAGTATTTTTGGTTTTTAAGATTTCTTTTTTGATGTTGCTTAAAACAGTTTGGCTCTGTGAGGCTTTAGCACTGGGTAAATTCTGGAGGTTTTTGGAGGTTTTTTTTTGGGGGGGGGGGGGGTTGGGTTTGCAGATGCCAAGTGTTTTATCAGATGGTCTCTGATCATCTTGAATCTTTCCCCCTCTCTGGTACTGGTAAGCCACAGCAAAAGCTTGGATTTAAAATGGTTTCTGCTCCTAAGTACACAAAATGTCCCGCGTGATGTTTTAATTGCCAGAGAGAGAGTGCTCGGTTACACAGGAGAGGGTTTCTGGAAAGCGTTTGAAGCACTGTGACTTGTTGAACCTGCTCCATGTTTGTGTGACAGATGATCACTGTGCTGTGATTCGTTTTTCGGCTACCCAATCCAGTTGTCCCTGAGGGCAATCCTTATACGAGGTGTTGTGAATCATTTTGAGGAAACAAAAATGTAAATGATTCATTGTTTACACTAGTCGTTTACAGTTGTAAAAAGAGAAAAAAAGTACTTTGCTTCATTGGTGGAGGAGGTAGAATTTATTTTGTTTTTTCCCCTTGAAATAGATTTCAGGATTTACATTGAAGCAAAACCAAAAAAGTTTGTGTGAGTGAATGTGACGCGAGAGTGCGTGTGTGTGTGTGTGTGTGTGTGTGTGTGTGTGTGTGTGTGTTCGTTTGTGTGCGTGTCTTGAAGTGAGAAAGGGCATAAAATGTTTGTTTGCAGCTGTGACTGGCTGTTAAGCTCAGATTAATTATGTTTACATGCAGCTTCAGTTTAAATCGATGTCTAGATTAACATTGAAAGTGGAGCCAACTCGGTTGCGCGCACGAGTGAAAGTTAAGTAACGAAAATGAAACTGTTCTGTTGACAGTTTGTGGCTGCATGTGAGCACAATTGTTGTGTGTCAGGGTTTCTTTTTTTGTTATTTTGTTTGTGCTTTCGCGGACTTGTCTTTTGGTTTTTTTGGCAATGTACGATGTCTTAAATATCAGTATGGGTGTTTACAGTTGTCAGGGATCTGTTTTTTGTTTTGGTTATTTTTCCATCTTCCTGCAAGAGTTCAAGTTTGTGGACCTTCATTTTAGTTTCTGATTTCTAAAACGTTCCACTCTTCTGTTCTTTCTGATGTTTTCTGTTCCTCAACGCATCCCTGACAGTTTCCCATGATCTTCTTTGTGACCACAGAGGAAAGAGTAGACATTGATTTATGTTTCAACCAGTCAAGACTTAGTGGAAGGGATTATTTCCCCCGTTAACTATTACAAAAGGGGTATTGTTAAATGTCTTGGCTGGTCTCACAAAATGGATGATACTCATCTCAGATTTTTGACACAATTGTAACTTCAGTTTATTCTCTTTGGCTCCAAGCATCTGATCTATCACTGATGCCATTTACTAAACCAAGTTATTGTTTTGGTCTTGAGAAAAAAACAATTTGGAGCCCACAGAACTCACTTGGTGAGAAGAATGTTCAACTCTTGTAGAAGTGACGGTTTCAGCCGTAAGCAAAAAATGTAAATGTATATTTAAAAACAAAATACGATAATAATTTAATTTGGGTTAACTCTTATTTGTCTGACGTCACAAAGGAGGTTGTGAAGAATGCAGTTATGAATGTTGCGTGACTGATTTTTGTCATCTTGTGTTGTCTGTGTGTTCGTCTGTGTGTGTGTGCGTGCGCGCACTCTGACCGGTCGGGTCTGAAGTGCCGACGGGGGTGGGAGGGATATTTGTCACTTGTTTAAGAAGTGTAAGTGTAAAAAAAAAAAAAAAAAAAAGGTAAAAAGAAAAAAAAAAACAATCAGGAAAAGGGTGAGGATTTGGGTACAAAATGACAGTTTTGACATTGCTGCGTTCGGCTCTGCAAATTCTTAATTGGAGAAATCCTAAAACTTAACTTAAAAGGGAGAATAGCTCCTAATATCTCTACTGTGCATAACTAAATTGAATTGGCTTAATTTAATGCACTGATGTAGACTCACCCACGCCAGCAATGTGGCGATGTCAGCCAAGTTTCATGAGGAACTCTGTTGTAGTGAGCAGAGGATAACGTTAACGGCAGTGCGTCGCTGTAGCGGCGACGTTGCGATTCATAATTGGCTCTCAATTTTGTTATAAATATAGCTCAGGATTGCCTCGCAACAGTATTTCCCTACAGCATGGATGGTTGCAGTACAGTTTAACACTGAATTGGTATGGAAAAAAAACATTGGTTAATTGATCCTTTATACTTAAATATTCAGCTTCATTTTGGGGAAAAGAAAACACCTAATGTCCTTTTATTTTCAGTTATCTTTGTAGTCATTGGTGACTGGTTGGCCCCTCGGTTGTGTTGCATCATTTTACACTCGAAACACAATAGACTAGATCCAGAGTCAGTATTTGGGAATTGGTGATTATTTTCCTCAGTCTTTGTCCCATAATTTCCTCTGTCATGCCACTAGAACCTAATGATTCTGATCGGGTGTTACTGCAAACATGTTTTTTTATTCCCTCTTTCCTTTACACAATGCATCAAAGTGGCACAAAGTCTGACTGCAACTTGTTTAAATTACTGTCCTCTACTGTTGTAACTTGGAAATATATGCAGGGGCTATAAAATTCAATAAATTGAACAGAAACGTACATTGTGTATCATTGTGTGGTTGTCAAATGTTTGATTACACATATTCTGCATAAACCCAAAAAACAAACTATTGATCAAAAAAATATATATCTCTTTTTTAGACACATCTAACACAAATTGTCCCTCTAACATTTGACCTTGAAAGGGATTTGTAGTCATTCCATCACACCCACCCCTCGAGTTACAACCAACCATCGTCTAAGGTCTCCAGCAATCGGTTAGCTCGGAAGACTATACCCGCCCCTTTAAAGTTGACCTCACTCTAACTAGCCAATAGCGTTTGAGCAGAGACATTGCGTCATGGTTACAGGAAACAGGCACTTGGACCTCCACCATCTTGAAATGACTGACAGGCGTTTTTGCCAATCATTCCTGAGGGCCTTGGCCTGTCAACCATTCAAAAGCTGTTTCGACAAAATATAGGCGGGTTTTACTCATCATCGGCGTCGCGTCTTCTTCTTCGGTGCAACTGAGATTAACTTCCGGCTGCATCGTCCTCTGGAAATTACAACGTGAGTAGCAACGTTAGCATGGTATTTTCTAAAAGGTGGAGTTTATTTAACGAAAACGCATCATTATGTTTGCGGTTTTTCCAGCTATGGTTAGCGCACTAGCTAGTGTTTCCTATCCCTGAACAGCAGTGACTATTTAAGGCTGTGAGTTGCTGGTAGAAAGGCCAGACTTAACGGCAGCAAGGAGCTAGCTAAGCTAACGTTGTCATTACTAGCTTTCATTCAAAACATTAATCACGTTTTGCAAAAAAGCACGTTAGTTGCCTATGTTTTCTTTATTAATACCCGAATACAGTGTTCTTTTTCTGCAGTATAATTGAGTCAGCCGGTCGGTCCTACCTTCTGCTCCACCTGCTTTTAAATGAACATGTGTGTGAAAGGTTAAAGGGACACTCCACCAATTTTACAGATGAAAATCAGATAACTTATTGAATAGTCCTCAGCTTGTGGCCTATGATGCCATAATGGTGTTATCTTTGGATCTTACCGAAGGTCTACTCAGTGTGACTCAAATGCAGTGTGATGTTTTTTCTTTGGAACAGTTACTCAACTGTATTTTATTTGTCACATCATCAAAAGCTTTTGTCATATATGGATATATTGTAACATATATGAACGTAGTATGTATCTGCTATACAGTAGTCTGATTGAGCTTCTCCTTTTCTTTTTCTTCATCCATTTATTTCTTCCCTGGCATCTCAGCATGGGCAGTGTCTTGGCTGCCAGTTCCCCCAACCCGCCACCGCCATCCCCTGGCGGTGCTGCTGCCCCTGGGTTGACGGTGCCGCCGGGCTTCGGGATGCCTCCAGTCTCCCCAGTTATACCCCCGACTGGGGCAGCTTCCGGACAGCAAGAGGCAGAAAATCCTTTGCCGAACCCAGGAGCATTTGATGAGTGTCATCGCAAATGCAAAGGTAAAAGGAGACAATTCAGCTGAAGAGCATTAAAAAGGAAAAAAAAAAGGTATCTGATCTGCATCTGTTTCCTCCCCTTATAGAGGTTTTCCCTATGCAAATGGAAGGTGTCAGGCTAGTTGTCAACAAAGGCCTTAGCAACCACTTCCAGGTGAGTCAGGTTATCTGTACATAAGAAGCTTTCAACAACACAAATCAGACCAAGCGGTTCTTCTTATTTGTTTTACCTTTTTATATTACCACTTGTGCATAGATTAATAATGGAAGCTAAAATAATTCTAGCTCAGGATTTGGCCTGGAAAATACCCACCGAACTTTCAAAGCTCTGATAATTGAACTACTTGTGAGTCAATGGGTCCTAAGTGTGTGTGTTGGACATAATGAACCAATCATTCATCCCATTTATGTCTGCAATTCCATTGTGAGTCCAGCCTAAGAAAACGGTGTGTAAATGTTTACATGGCACATTTTAAATGCTTTGAACTTCCTTGAAGGTGAATCACAATGTGCTGCTGAGCACCATGGGAGATTCAACCTACAGGTTTGGTGCTACATATGTCGGATTAAAGCAGACCGGTCCGGCAGAGGTAAGATGCAGTGATGTCAATCTGATTTCCATCATTTCGGAGATGATTCTATTTATATTGAATGGTTTCAAACTAACGGGCCTTTGTTCAGTTTTTTCCAGTCATGGTCGGAGACATGGACAACAGTGGCAGCCTTAATGCCCAGATTATCCACCAGATCAGCAGCAGAATACGATCCAAAGTGGCCTTTCAGGTGATCTTATGTTATTTGTCTATTTTTATTCCAGTCCACACGTATTCTTCCATAACTTGACGAGAGAATGTTTGTATACTTCTAGTTATTTATGATGAATTTATTGTTATTGCCTTTACTACAAATGATGTTAGTTATGGCTTGTACATAGCTTATTGCAGATATATATTATTAAATGTACTAAACAAGAAATTGCAGTACAGAAATGCCAAAGATATGTTTGGAACAGTTCACTCATTTTAAAGTGGGCAAATCTTTCCGTCAAATTTGTAAGGATGTTATGGTTTCAGATAAATAAAAAAATATAAAAAGGGCCATGTATCATTAAGTCAAGCAAAGTAATATATATAGATACTGTCCTTTAGAAATCTTGAATTCACTTGTCAATATCTCATGTCCTCAGACACAACAAAACAAGTTTGTGAATTGGCAAGGTGACGCTGAGATCAGGGGCGAAGACTTTACTGCAACTATTACACTCGGAAACCCAGACGTCCTCGTTGGCTCTGGTAGGTCATTAGGCAGTAATCATTTTTGAATGATTGAGTAGTTTGTTACTGTATCTAAGTCAACAAAAGGATCGATTTAGAACCTGAACTCCACTTGCGTCTTGCTGTTGTGCACAGGTATTGTTGTAACACACTACCTCCAGTCTATAACCCCTGCTCTGGCTCTGGGCGGGGAGTTGGTTTACCACCGCAGGCCAGGAGAGGAGGGCACGGTGATGTCCTTAGTTGGCAGATACACAGGTGAGCATATGCAGTGTGTGTGTGTGCGTGCGTGCGTTGAATTTGTTGTTTCGATTTATAGAGCTGGAGATTTTACTTGAGCGGCTTTTTGACATAAAGTGAAGTCCGGACAGTCTTATAAATTTGTCGGGATGAGCTGCGTGCGAGATCACAAATGTGGCATATGTGGAAAAACGAATTCGGCAAAATATCTGGACCCAATTTACTCTCCTCTTCCGTAGTTCATATCTGAAAACAGTTTTATACTCAATAAGTTACATTATTATTTGTATTAACTTGACCTCCCTCTACACAGGCAGTAACTACATCGCCACGTTGACACTGGGCTCGGCGGGAGCTCATGCTTCATACTACCACAAAGCCAATGACCAGGTAAACTCTTAGACCATTCTGTCTTCCGGTTTATCACACTCGGTCCTCAACCTCCAATATTACACGCGACTGCTTTGAATATGCAGAAGAGGTTCCCATCCAACTCAAGTGTCTTGTGCGTCTCTTAAATAGTTGCAGGTCGGAGTGGAGTTTGAGGCCAGCAACCGCATGCAAGACACCAGTGTGTCATTCGGTTACCAGCTTGATGTGCCTAAAGCTAATTTACAGTTTAAAGGTAAGATGTGCATATTCACTATTTCAAGAGAATAGTTGGATGAAGGTCCAGTACTACTAAAATTGGGCAACAGAGTTGTCCCAATTCATATTTGTCCCGCTCACATTCATTTGAGATGCAATCAAATATAGTTAGATCTTTTGCCAACAAATTTTGTTCATTCATCTGTGTCGAAAGAAATTCTCGTTCTTGTGATCTGTGAGCTGTTTTCTCAACCATCTTATATCTTGGCTCTTTTTCTAAGGATGCTTACTTCATTTAGCTCTAATTGAATACATTATAAACTGTTAATGGTAGTTATGTAATCGATGAATTCATATTTAGCATTTTTATGGATATCACTTTAGCGGTGTTCTCATGTATTGTGTGTTTTTTTTTGTCCCCCCCCTCTCCCAGGTTCGGTAGACAGTAACTGGGTAGTTGGTGCAACATTAGAAAAGAAGTTGCTCCCTCTGCCCCTCTCTCTGGTCCTTTGCTCTTTCCTTAACCACCGCAAGAACAAGTTCCAGTGTGGTTTTGGAGTGACCATTGGTTAGAACGACGCTTAGCGCATTGCAGACCGACTTTGACAGGACAGACAGACAGACAGACAGACTGACTCTCTACGGACAGACGGACGATGCCCTGTGCTTTACACCTCAAACCGTGTATGACTTGTTCAGCAGATTGGGCCACAATCGTGTTATTACTTTCCTAGACCAGATACGCTGAATAGAAACCCTGAAAGGTAACAAAGAAAATAATAATAATGATAATAATGACTTTAATCCTTTAATCGCCCCCCCAAAAAATCAGAAGTGTAACAAAGAATATGACTGATCAGGAAATCGAAGACTGGACTCTCAACAAGGACCCACACCAATAGGCTGTAGAAGGACGTACATAACACATCAAGAGACGTACGAAATTACAGAGCTTTGTTTTTGTCACTGAGTTTAGTGCCTGTTGTGTTTTCTTTTGAATTTTCCTGTTTTTTTTTTTTACTGTAATATCTGTCTTTGATGTGCAGTGAATGAAATCGTTGTCTTTTGTTGGTTAGAGATGAGTTTACCAGCTATCAGGAAGGAGTGTGCTGTACTGTATGGCACCACCACAATCCATCCCTGGCTCTGTTGCCTTTTTTTATGTTACGTACATTTGGAACAGTATATATATGACATGTATATACCTCTTGAAACTGATAAATACCATTTCTTACAAAAAAAAAAAATGCACATCCTGCACTTATCTTTCCGTGTGTCTCGTTTCTGCTGAACTGTGACTTTATTGTATTTCATAAGTCAGTGGGTCAGTTTTATTACCCTAGATCCCCGGCCGGCGTGTCACAAGGCCGCTGTCAAAGGCAAGTCGATTTCAATTAAGGTTCTGACGTGGTGTCACCTAGGTGAGCTCCACCGGAACACAGTTGTCCAATGATTAAAGATTATGGCCACATGAATTGGTTTTTCAGTGTTTTCGGCTTTTTACCTTGCGTTGAAAGGGCAACGGGAGACACCTGCATTAGAGGATCCTGTCCTACTGTAAATCAGTCCTCTGTGACTTTGGTGTAGGTTTTAATTGTGCACTTGTTTTTTCATAAAGAGAGCACGTTATGTTTTTCTTATTATTATTATTATTTTTAAGTGACAACCCCTCAAACGACAAATAGACACTAAAATTTGCAATACGATTGCCAAGTTTTATTTGAGATAATAAACATTGGGTGAGGTGAAAATAAATATGTGTTGTGTGGCAAACGGCGCGAGATGTTTACTGGGTACTCTTGGTGAAGGACTCCCACAGAGTGGCCAGCTGAGCCTGAAGGTCCTGGGCGCTGGCGTCCAGCTTCTCCTTGAGCTCCTCGCCGTACGGAGCCAGGTTCTGCTGGATCTCCTGGGTTTTCTGGCTCAGCTGGCTCTCGAAGCTCTGGGCCATGGGCATCACGCTCTTCTGGAACTCCTCCACACTCCGCTCCATCTTCTGCTTCATCTCCTCGGTGTAGGGAACCATCTGGGCCTGCAGCTCGGCCACGCCCTTGTCCACCTGGGCCCTCAGCTCCTGGCTCTTCTGCATCAGGACGCTCTTGAGGGCCTCGGGGTCCATGGCCTCGGCGTAGGGGGTGGCTTCGCTCTTCAGCTCCTCCACCTTCTTCTGGAGCTGCGCCACAAGCTCTTCGGCGTAGGGCTGCATGTTGGCGCCCACGGCGGTCAGATCTTTCTCCAGACGAGCCTTCAGCTGCTCGGCCTCCTGGGCAAACTGGGTCATGAAGTTCTGGGTCAGAGGAGCCGCCTGAGTGCGCAGGGCAACGATGTACTGATTGACGGTGTCGGCGCTCTGGGTGATCTTGGTACTGAAAGACAGAATAATACCAGAGATGAAGTGACACGCCTTGACTGTTTCTGGTGGCAGTGGGCTCCCCTATCACACTGAGCCTCTTACTTGACTTCTTGGCCCAGCTCGGACTGTCTGATCTGCTTCAGGGAGTCCTCAGCTGTGAGTGTCGCTTTGGCCACGTAGTCCCAGAAGGCATCTTTCACCACCTCCAGGCTGCTCTTGGGCGGCGCCTGCCACAGGACGTTGGCATCGCAAACTGAGCACAGAGAGAAGCACACGTAGCGCAGAGGTTAAACAAAGCCTCGAAGCATTTATGGTGTTTTGCCTTACTCCAGCAAAGCAAAGAATTCCACTCACCGGAGAAAACGGCAAGGGCGAGAAACACGAGTACCTTCATGGTTGGATTTGATTCTGTTGGGATAAAGAAAAAAAACAAAAAAAAACATGTTCAATTAAAAAGGTGCAATTCAAAATATATCGCTGTGGAGCAGTCGTTTTGCCGCGAACGCGACGTTAAATAATCCAATGTCTTACCTTGCAGTGGCAGCTTGTCTCTGTGTCACGCTGATGGCTTGTGCTGTGCAGATGGGCCTTCGCAGCTTTTATAGCCATGCGCAAGGGTAAAGTCCCACTGCCGTTGCCCCGCTGGACTGATTCGTGTCACTGCCGTCGTACTGTGACCGTCATTACTCGATCGTCCTTTGGCATGTACCCTCTGATATGCAAAAGACTCATCAAGGTCCGTAACAGGGGCTTGAACCCATTCAATCGTCGGGGGGTTCCCCCTGTATGCGTGGGCACTAATCTCCTTCATGAGATACCACACGATCAAGGATCACAGAGAGGTTCTGTATGCAGCATATGTCGCACACAGGCCCTGGCTGATTACCAAGTCAGATGACCACAAAACTAACGTTAGTCGACCAAAATTGCCCTCTCTGCCTTTGGTACGAAGCTCTTCTTCTTAATCTGTTCTCCCCAATCCTTAGACAATCTCTCTGGTAACTACAATATTTATGGCAATGTTTATGTAGGTGGCAATATTTATATAAAAGTCATGTAGGATATTTCCCTTTTTTGTTTGGGACTTCATAGAATTAATTTGATAATTTGATGCAGTAAAGAGGAAAAACTGTTTTGAGTGTTTTTTTTTGTCAGAGCAATACCTCTTTCCCCCAATCCCTCACATAATACATGCCAAGGCCCTATGCGTCATACGAAAACATTGGGACCTCTATCAGTCGTTCCTTCTGAGAGGAAGACTTTAGCTCCTTTAGAGTCTTATCAGTTTATCGGGCAGTATGTGTGTGTGTGGGGGGGGGGGGTGGACGGTGTGTGTGTGGGGGGGGGGGGGGGAACGTTCTTAAGTGAAGATTATCTTTAGGTCATGTGGAACAACAGGATCAAAGTCCTGCCCACATTTCACTGACCTTAGCCAACAATAGTGTGTATGGTTGTTCAGCATATGTTGTGTCCTGTGGCTTTGGTTTGAACGTGGTTTTCACAGTAACGCGAATGATTGGGGAGTTTGCTCTGGCTACTATTGTAATGGTGTCAGCCAGTCTCAGGCTTTGAAATAAAATTTAAATTTGGTTTGTTTACCTTCTCCTCAGGATGAATCAAAGGGATCAATAGTATGGGGATACTAACATTCCCCTTGCACCATTATCACATTATCCACTCAAAAGTGTATCGTGTCGATTTCATTAATAATTAACAACTTGCAAAATAAAGGACATTCCCATCAGTTTAGAGTCCGCACTGCACCCAAATGCCTCAACGTATGACCCCCCCCCTCAAAAAAAATAAAAAAAAAAAAAAGATGGGAGAAACAGTAGGTGTAGTGTACACCATAACCCTAATAAAACACACACACACATTGCGACCACTTATTACAAACCTAAGTAAATATTGAGGTGATTGAAATATCTGAGGGCATGGACCGATGAGTGTTTCATCAGACAGTGCTGACCTCAGGGGGCCCCATCGCCACTGTAGTGATGTGGATGCCGAGGTGACAGCACAGCACTCGGTGCTGGACTTTACTCCTCCGCTCGGCCGCCTATATATACATTCGGACTGTGCAGAAGGCAGGAACAGGTTTCACCAACTCAACCCCTCATCAGCAAACCTAAGGTAAGGCCCCAGCGGCAACAGCGTCACTTCTGAACTTCTGAACTTCTGAGATGCGTGCGTGGTCCAAATGTGCACGTGTCCTTTCAGGTGCAGAACCATGAAGTTCGCCGTGGTGCTCGTCCTCGCTCTTTTTGCCGGTAAGAACGCCCGTTTTCGACATTTGCCCCCTTTAGGTGGAGAGTACCCGGCGGCAACATGTAACACTAAGCACCTTTGCCTCTGTTCTTTCATCAGGTTGCAATGCCAACCCCATGCGGCGACATCATCCCAAACAACAGGCTGACATGGTCAAGGATGCTTTCTGGGACTATGTTGCCAAGGCAACCGCAACCGCAGAGGACTCCCTGCAGCAGATCAGGCAGTTGGAGCTGGGAAAGGAAGTGAAGTAAGAGTCTGAAAGTGATCACGGTCATTTAGGAGGAGCCTTGACGGAAGCTAAGGACCCTGAAACTTTAACTCATAAATATATCTTAAGGATATTAAAGTGGCTATAACAGATTTATTTATTGAGATAAACGACAATACAAAGTGAACACAATAGGTTTCAGAATAACGTTGATTCTGACCAACCACCTCACTGTTTTGGTTCACTCGTGGTAACACCGAACAGCAGGTCAAGACCACAATAGAGCATTTAGAAGCTAAAAGTTAATGTAAGATATTAGTCCCCACCAAAAGCTGACCTAAAATCAAATTAATATGGGACTTATGCTTAGGGGTGCGTGTTTGCGTTAATGTCTTATTCAGTGTTTGTTTTGTGACTGTGTCTCTGCAGCACCCTCATCTCTGAGAGCACCAAGGCCGTCAACCAGCTGACCGATGTCCTGCGTACTCAGGTGGCTCCTCTGACCCAGGACCTCGCGTCTAAGTTTGCCCAGGAGGCCGAGCGGCTGAAGGCTCGTCTGGAGAAAGATCTGACCGCCGTGGGCACCAACCTGCAGCCTTACGCCGAGGAGCTGGTGTCAGGCCTCCAGAAGCAGGTGGAGGAGCTGAAGAACGAAGCGACCCCCTACGCCAAGTCCATGGACTCCGAGGCCCTGACGCGCGTGCTGCTTGAGAGGAGCCAGAAGCTGAGGGCGCAGGTGGACAAGAGCGTGGCCGAGCTGCAGGCCCAGATGGTTCCGCTCAGCGAGGAGATGAAGCAGAGGATGGAGCAGAGTCTGGAGGAGTTCCAGAAGAGCGTGATGCCCATGGCCCAGGGCTTCGAGAGCCAGCTGAGCCAGAGAAGCCGGGAGATCCAGCAGAACCTGGCTCCGTACGGCGAGGAGCTGAAGGAGAAGCTGGACTCTGAGACCGAGAACCTGAGGAGGCAGCTGGCTGCTCTGTGGAAGTCCTTCGCTAAGCTGACACAGTAAACAAAAACTGGCTCACCTTGTCCTCAGTGATCTCTGCAGAATCAGGCTGGTGTAGTGGGACAAAGGAAAAAAAAAGCAGTACCTCATAAAGTAACCTCATGTTTATTTATGCTCTCCTGGAATGCTATCAGTACTTTTTTCTTGATCGTTTACCTCTGTTTGGTGTTATCTGTAAATGAAAAATAAACAAGAACATACCAAATGTTTATTATGTCACGAATCTTTCTTCATCCTTCAAATGAAAAACACATAGGAGGGCTTGCCAAAGCAACCCTACCCGTTGAGAAACAAACAACAAAAATGTGATCATCATCAAAATGAAATCATGTTGTCCTACATTTTATTTATCCAAGTGAAGCACACAGGGGCATTGTAAATGGAGATTCTAAAACTTTTGAGAGAAGTTTCAAATCTTTGCAAATTAAAACGAGTTAAAACGTACATATGACAGTAAAACGCATCCTTGATTAATCCAACGAATGCAGAGGGTTTTCTGCTATCGTCTACTTTGGACTAGACTACACTTGGATATAATAACAATATATACGATAATAATATCAACAGTGATAATAATATAGTGTTTAATAGATATTCTGATATCCTGCCAGAAACCGAATGAAAATCAAAAACACACTACAATTTTCATCCAAGTAGGTTCTCAACCTTTGCACTTCTGATATTAAATGGGACCTCTCTTTACTGCACGTACTTTGTTCTTTTATTTTGAGGATTTCTAGAGGCCTAAAGAGAGCAAATGATCCAATATAACCAGTAATGTCTGAGATCACAAATTCCCTCTGCTATTATATCAAATTAATCATCTTACCGCTGAAACAACATGGTTGGAAACCACTTTTTCAGTCAACTTTAGAAAAAAACATTCCACTCGTTCATTTCGATGCACTCAACCAATGAGGCACTCGAGGGTACAGTCGTTTCGATTTGGCCATTTTATCTTGTCCATTTAATCGCTACTTATATATTCGTTTCATTTGCTAGGATGAGAGATGACTGCCACACTGATTGTTTATTTTATGTAGCAATAACCAATGAGGATGAAGCATTGATCAGTGTCAAAGCAAGCGAAGGTTGTTGAAGATGACTGTGGACCAGATCGGGTGGACAATGATTTGTATGTGCCGACTGACCTTTGACCTTTTGCCTGCTGGTCTATCAGCAGCACTGTACTTGTGTCAAACAGGGACAATGCATTTTCTGATTATCTGATGGTGCACTCGCTATTCGTGACGATTCTCCTCACCGGGCAATTGATTTTTGACCCAGAACAGACTGAACGAGCCGAGATCAGATACTTTATTTACTCGTGAACTTTTGGCTTGTGACGTGGAGCAAAAACAAACAGCCAAAGGCAATAAAAGATGACAACAGCACAGTTCTCGCCGGGAACTTCGGACGCGTGTCAGCAATCCTCCTGACATTTATTGGATCACATCAGCGTCCACCTCACCATATAAATACAGCGGCAAGCTCGGATAGTCGCGCACACGTCACAGATCAGGGCCGCTGAGGTAAGAGACAAGAGACAACTTCCTTAAACCTTCATCAGCTGTTGCTCTTTTAGCGATTGCATGAAGTAATTTGGCGTTCCTCTCAGAATCCTGAGAGGATTCTGTTCACAAGAACGTTGAGTGATTTTTTTCAATGCTGTTTGTCGGCGGTTGAGGTGTACCTTATGATTATCGCATGCTATTTCAGGTGTCCTCTTTTTGTCGGTCATCATGAGGGGGTTTGCAGTTATCCTTTTGCTGGCAGCTTTGTCAGGTAAGTTCAAATCAGAAATTGAGAGTTTTGATCTTGAAAGCCATAAGCTCTTGTTACTTCCCTGTGACTTGTATTTTGAAGACACAGCATTAAGGAAAAGTAGCTTTTTTTTCTCCATAAATTGGGAGTTTTCTCTTCACTCAATAAAGCACATTAAGATTTTCAGTACAGGTGCCGGATTTGACCAAATGTGGAGATTTTATTTTTTAACTAAATAACAGAATGAATTTAAAGAAGACCCAATCCACCAGGAAGCTTAAGAGCTGTTTTTTGAAATGTCATTTCCTCCCCAAACCAGGCTACCAAGCGAGACGCGTGCCTCAGCACACCAAGAACAACCCTTGGGAAGACACCGTCGACAAGTTTAACGATTACATCACGGATTTCACTTCCCAGGCAGATGAGTTTGTCAAAGGCGCCAGGAGCTCCCAGATCAGCAGGGAACTGGAGTGAGTTTATTCATTCAGGATAAGTTGGCAGAGCAACATCTCATATCTAACTTGTTATTTTCCAGACCTCTTGAGCCCTTGGCTGCATTACACAACACCAACACAACCCATGCAACCTACATAACCCATAACTTGTGTCGTCCTCCGAACAGCACCCTGATCCAGGACAGCATGTCTGAGCTGGCCATGTACAGAGAGGACCTGCAGACCAAGCTGGCTCCCTACACCAAGAAGGCCGCAGAGCGTCTGGGCGAGGACCTGCAGAAGATGGGCGACAAACTCCGCGAGCACATGGGGGAGGCCAGGGAGCAGATGGAGAAGTACACCCAGGAGCTGCAGACGATGATGGAGCAGAACGCTGAAGACGTCAGGATCAGGGTCTCCGCCTACACCCGCAAGCTGAAGAAACGCATCAGCAAGGACACGCAAGAGATCAAGAGGTGAGCAAACGCACGAGCTGACTGACGAGTGAGGCTGATGGGAAATAGTTGTCCTTCTGAGGAGGACTACAAAAGCTAAATCATTTAAAAGGGACAGAGTTTTCTTTATTATCACAATGTAAATGTATCACTACACTTTCACTTATGTTACTCCCAAGTACATTATTTGCTGATAATATATACATATAAAGTACTTTACACTGTGCTCTTTAAATACTGCAGTTACAACATCCTGGTGTTTTATTATATAAATGATTACGTGTGCAATACATGTTTGTGATTCCAACCTCCGAAAGCTAAATCCTGTCCCGTTCCCAGTTACGTCGCTGACTACTTTGAAGAGCTCCAGACTCGTACCTCAGACAATGTGGAGGAGATGAAGACCCGTTTTGAGCCCTTCGTCTCTCAGGTGCGAGACAACGCACAGGCCAAAGTCAGCACCCTGAACGACCTGCTGAGGTCACAGATGGACGAAGTGAAGGACAAGATTCAGACCACGGCCGAGGACATGAGGGAGCGCTTTGAAAAAACTGCTAAAGATGTGCGTTCCACGCTGGAGGAGAAGATGGAGGAGGTGCGCAGCTGGTTCCAGTCGTTCATGTAATCCATCAGTCCAGACTGAGAGTTTATCTGCCAACATCTCTATGTAAAATCCCCTGGTTATCGGGATTCATAAATAAACATACTCAGCTGTATTAAAAAAAGGACGTCTTATCTTTTAACATGTTACACTCGTATTTCATAATCTTCATCAATAAATATTAATAATAAATATATTCATATATCATAATAATAATTTCAATACTGGAATGAAAAACAGAGTGTGGCATTTTAAGTTAAAAAGACAAAAAAAAATGTCCACACCCTTGGATAGTGTATATTGTATATAACACTTGGCTTTACACAATCTTTATGCTTAAAATGTGGACCTTGTTTTCAGAGTGGAAATGAGTGTCATACTACAGTTGAACTACTGCGAGTATTACAATTGTTCATGATCACGAGATACGCATCCCTGCCTGTGCGCAATAATGTAGGTTAACAGGACCACAATATGGATCATACACAAACGAGAGTAAGGGATCATCCCGATAGTATAAACCTTTTTGCGAGTATGAGTGTGTTTTTCATAACATTTTTTTTTTTTGCTGCTTCAGAGTGAAACTGAATTGAAGCTTGAAAGCAAGTGACGCGAACGCCACACGTGAGGCCACGGCACGGTGAAACCGAACTATCCCTTTCCTTCACCCAAACACGTTTCGTCGTCTTCTCCTGTCAGCCAATAGAATACAGGCGTTCTCGCGAGGAACGCCTCCGGGGGTAGTGCGTGTCGCTGTTCGGGGTTGGCGTTTCCAAACATTTCCATCATGTCCATGGAAGATACCATGACATTTTACCCTGTGTGTTAGACTCCGCCACGATGAGCGGCCTTTGTAGAGAAGTCGTCACTCTGCAGCTGGGACACTATTCCAACTTCGTGGGGACTCACTGGTGGAACTTACAGGTGAGGAAAGCTGCAGCGGCTGACGCTAAGCTAAGTTGGCTAGTTGGTGGGCCAGCTAGCTTAGCCTGAGTTGTCAAGAGATGAAGAGAGTGGAAGGGGGGGGGCGGGAAATCCACGTTATCATCCTTTAATACTACTTATCTACCGAGGAGGAGATGGGAATCGAATCCAGCTCACCGCAGTTAGCGCATGCACGTATTTAATGGTGCTGCAGCTGCTAAATCACCAGTGAGAGGACAATAGCCAAACTTTATTGATACCAGAGACATTTGCTCATTTACCATACTGCAGTGGAGTGGGCTCACCTTTCAGATGATGCACGCGTCAATGAGTATGATTCAATGATAAAATAAACTGCACTGTGCAGAACTTTAATCATCAATCAATGGTGGGAGGGGAGGACTCAGTTATTCAGTTATTTATTTACCAATCAGCGTCTTCTGTTACTTAATTTAAATAGCTACCGTTCCCTTTCCTACACACCGTTTTTAGTTGACAGGCATATTTTTCTTGCGGAAGTTGCCGTTGTGCCTCGGTGGATGTAGGACCTTTCTGTTTCTTCATGCAATGTCAGCTTTACCCCATCATGTTGTGTTTAGGGCTGTGAGGAGGCTGTGCCCCCTGTCACAGGATTCTTTTCTCGACTCATTATGATTGTGCATTTGGGTTGTCTTCGTGCGCCACAACGAATTTGGACCAATCAGACGCCCCCATGATGGAGGATGCCAAACATCCTCCATCATACCTAAATCTTTTGCACAGTACTGTTTGTTTTTTTGCTGCTGGTCACTTTGGTTGCGCAGACAGTGGCAAATGAGCGGAGATGATGTTCTCCTCATTCGCAGGATGCTTCTTTATCATACGACCCAGAGACGCCACTTGGCGATCTCCAGAGCGATGTCGTGTTTCGTGAAGGAGAGACTTTGGGCGGACACGTCACCTACACGCCTCGCCTCATTGCCATGGATCTTAAAGGTAATTGACCCTCTCGCATGCTGTCGGTGATGCTGATAACCTCCTCTCCAATGGTGGGGCTTTAAATTAAACAGGATTATCCAGATTTATTCCCAGTATGGTGATCTGGATGTATCCCAAGTTGTATTTTCACAGTTAAATTGCTGCTGATACCTGATGTGTCAGTAAGCTTGTAATTATACAGTCAGTCAATGGAAATTCAAAAGTATATCCCCACATCACACTGTATTAACCCTGTGTCTGCATGTCACTGTACCTCTGAAACAGGAAGTCTTAGAACTCTGCGGCAAGAGGGAAGTCTGTATGATCCGGGCAAAGACATGTCTGCTGTCACATGGTAACTGAAACCATATTTGCATGTTCATTATGGCCTGTGTCTTTGCGATTTTTAAGAGACAACAGATCTTTGCATTTTAAAGAGGTCTACTGCACCGCCATCCTTCTCTTAGGAACAGCACACTAGTGTTTGCCCTGAACTCTTGTGTTGCACATGTACTGCATGTTGTTTGAAACTAGTATACACGCTATATTGATTGATTCAGTGATGGTATGTATTGTGCAGCCTTCCTCTGCTGGAATCAGGGAGGTCATAATACTTATGATTCCTGCTATTTACATTTTTCTGTCTCTCAGGGAGGGAAGCCTCATGATGCATGAAGAAAGTCCCGCTGCAAAGAACAGCTTTCTTGAAGATTTGGATAAATTGGATGTGAGTATTTATGGTTTAAATGAAACTGACCTAATGATTCACGACACTTTGCATCACACCATTGTGTTGAGACACTGAGACATGTCCAAGGTCTGAGCAGCAGCAGCAGCAGCAGCACCAGCAGCAGCATCATCTTCAGCCTGAGCCACAACAATCTGTAGAAACGACGAGGCTCACCGATAGCCAAAACATAAAAAAAAATCAAAGACTGTATATGATTTTTTCTTAAATGTAACAGGACTCTGGATTCTCTCGTCTTTTCCATTTCTATTTCTCTCATTTTATTCTTGACTTATTATGACCACAGTGCAACTTTACAGCAGAGGCAAAGTATTGCTTCTAGATACAAACATCATCATACCGTCAAGAGCCTTACCCTAACCGAGGCATTTCTTTCTAGAAAGGAGAGCTACTCGCCCAGGCTGATTTCTCCTGCAGCTCCCAGCCTCGGCACACGGGTAAGCAAACCATAATAAGTCTGCGTTCAACGCCGCGCCAATAACATTGTCATTCACAGTATTATCGGGTACAGCTGTGACCGCTCTGGACATTCTCTCAGCAGCGAGTTCAGTGAGCGTCGATACCGTGAACAGTCGGCTGGCTCAGGTGCAAAATAGCTACAGACTGGAGGGCAACGTGAAGGTGTGGTCCGACTTCCTCAGGATCCACCTGCACCCTCGCTCCATCTCCGTCATACACCAGTACAACCATGAGGGGTAAGGTGCAATCTCAGACTTCCTATTTTTGTCAAACAAAATGAAGGCAAGCCCGGGAATTTCAAATGTCATCCTAGTTCTCCAATGATAAAAAAAAAACACATTTGTTTGCAAATATATATAAACATGTACGACTTATGACAGCTAAATTTAAATCTGAATTTATCCGAAGCTTGGTGTCTACCCGTGAAGGCAGAGGCTTTCTCACTGTCGACGTCCTGTTAAACTGTTTGCAAACACAAGAGCCCACAATATGATTAACTCATGTTGTACCATAAACCTTCCAGCAGATGTCAGGCTTTACCAGGATGTGAACTTGAGACTATAATGCAGTGTGCAATGTCAAAGTTTTCTCTCCAGCTTGCATCGTCAGTATTAGTCCCACGCAGATTTTTGGTGGCTACTCTCCCCCGCCCCCAGCTATATTACTGTGTGTTTTTTGTGGATGCGCAGGGAGGCTCATCGGCTGGAGGCCTTTGGCCAGGGAGAGGCTCTACTGCAGCGGTCGGTGCTCGAGGAGCTGGAGGACAAACTGCACTTCTTTGTAGAAGAGTGTGATTACCTCCAGGTAGCCATGTTGTTTCACTCCTTTGTTTGAGTTTATCTTGATAAAGTAATTACTTGTGTTCATACCTTTAAAAGGTGTAGTGTATGCACTTTTCTTCAGTCCATTAGCTTCTCTAAAATATCTATAGATTTTTCCTTAGTTTTAGTTTTTTACTCTATTCTTTACTTCTCATACATTCAGCTTTGTCTGTTTGGTTGGTTGTTAGTATTTTTTTGATGAATCCTTTGATCGTAACTTGTCTCTCTGCTTCCCGTTGTCCTCTCAGGGTTTCCAGGTGTTCTGTGACATGGCTGATGGGTTTGCAGGCCTGGGGTCAAAGGTCACAGAGATGCTACAGGACTCGTACGGCGAGAGAGGCATTCTATCATGGGGTTTAGCACCCGTCAGTCACCCGGACTCGGTGAGTCGGTCATCCCGGTGTCTCTCCAGTCACGCTTACTTTGATTTTAGATTTTTTTTGCAAAATCAGATGTATTGTAAATGGGCGACTGAACTCGACTTCTTTTTTTTTTTTCCATTCATCCAGACTCCAATGAAAGACATCTACCACATGCTGAACTGTGCATTAGCCACGGTCCACCTGGCCAATAACAGCTCTTTCTTCTGCCCGCTGACTCTCCGTGGTGGACTGGGCAGACGACCGTCCTCTCCCACAAACTTCCCATATCTCAGTTATGATGTGAGGCTTTTCATTTTTTTAAGAAATTCAAACCGCATTGCCAGTGTTTTTAGTCTTTTTAAGCGATGAGTGATATGAATATGTTTTCATCTTAATTTTACTTATGACTTTATTGACCTGGTATTCATTGTTCATTTGGAGTAAAATGATCCTTCTGTTTGTGTATGTTAAGCTTTAAAATTTCCTCAGGATTTTGAGTTTTTATATATATATGATTAAGGACATTTTAGGACGGACACCCTGTTATATGTAGCAAAAAATGTCAAACGTAAGTGTTCTAAAGATTTTTTATTTCTCTCTTTCACTGGTGTTTCACCCTGTGCCAGCCCTCGCTGTGGTACCACTCCAGCGCTGTGTTGGCTCTGGCCCTGGACGCCCTCACCGTACCCTACAGGCTGAGGAACAACAGAGTCCCGATGTGGCAGATGGCAGACACGCTGACCTCCTCAGGGAGAAAGGTGAATATCCATGAGGCTTTAATCCATCTGCAAGAAATGCTGTGGCAGGGAATATTTACATCGGTAGGTCTGAGCTTTTTGTTCCCATTCCTGATTTTAAAACCATTTTATAGGTGGTGGCCGCATACGGTGCTGTCCCTTTTCCCATGATGCACGGCAGCTGTCTCCCTGATGCGCTGAGCGCCTTCCCAGATGCTCTGCCCTGGAAACCTCTGTCTGCGTGCCCTGAGGCAGGAGATGGTCGATGTTACAGCCAGTGGACGACGCTCAAAGGCTTCGAAGGACAGAAATTAATCAGGTCAGCAGAATAAATTTGTAATGTACAGAGTGTGTTTCATGTTACAGCAACCGAAGCATAAAGTCTTTTATTTATGCCTCATATGGAGACACGAGCAGAGAAAGTCAGTTGAAAGTGCTGATGGATTTGAACGTACCAACTGAAGTTTCCTGTTAATGTGTTTCTTTTTCTCCCCCCCTTTCAGCTCTCTGGCTCCAGGGACCAAACCTCCCACTCCTCTGCACGGCCTCCACAGCGGAGAAGATGTGCTGGCGTCCTACATCAGATCCTTCTACCCCACCGCGCCCCTGTGAGTCTTGGCTCCGACGACAGCTCGAAGCTGTTTATTTCCGGGAAATTAACAGGATGTATTGACACTCACTCACACCTTCCATCCTTGCTCCGACAGTGCGCTGCAGCTGGTGCCCACTCCCAGTGACTTGACGCCACCTTTCCCTCAGATTTTCAGCCAGTCCCTCAACCCCCAAGGCTTAGTGCACAACCAGCTCCCGCCTCCCAACTGTGAGTACAATTATATAAGCACTAGAGCATTGTTGGATTTAGAGCTGCCTTAAGTTTGTTTTTTCCCCCACCCCTCCATGAATTTGATGGCTGTGTCGCGTAAATGGTTTTCTCGGCAGCTCCGGCCTCCGTGGTTTCGTCCGTACCTGTCCTGGCGTCCCTCCAGTCCGGGCCGGCGCTCGGCGCGTGGCTGTCGGAGTTGCACCGCGCCGCCGGCGCTTTCGACATCCGTCGCCTGGCCCCCAGCTTCCTCTCCTACGGGCCCGAGGAGAGCGACTATGACGAGGCCCTGGAGCAGCTGCGCCAGCTGGCCCGGTGTTACAGAGACAACAGTGGCGGGGTGACGCACTCGTCTGAGGAGGAGGATGATGATGATTAACATGGACAGATTTCAATCCATCCGTGTTAGCTGCCTGATGTCCACTGACCCGCCTGTTCTCATGAGATGAACTAGAGGTGAGCCCCTGACCACTGAAGGACAGACATTTTATATGGTAAGAAACAGAGATGAAGACCACCATTTAAGTTTAACAACAACAACAACAACAAAAACTAAGCTCAGTAAGGTGAAGGATGTCACATGAAATAGATGCAAGGATTCTTTCCTCAAGTGTTGTGTACCTGTAATTAAATGCATTTTATACTAAACGTTCACTGTAACGGTACTGCATTCACATGCCTCTCTCCCTCCATCAGAACCAAAACAAGAACCACACACACATCCAGAACAGGTCATTTTAATCTGAAACAAAACAATACAAGGGTTTTCACCAAAGGTGAGGAGGTTTCTTATGTCCACCCAGCATAATGACCAAAAAACTGTAGGTTTCTACATATGATTAAAAAAAAAAACTAACACACACACACACACACCATATCATCATTTAAACTTATAAAACTGAGATTGCACCCTGTTATTTTTGACAAACATCTCCATACGAGACAACTAATGACAAAATATGCTGAGTAAAAGTCAAATGAAATGGAGTAGCATTTGCATAAAAGACACTCACAAGTGCCCTTTATTTTACAACTAATTATCAAAAAACAGGAGGCAGGGCTAGTGTTGTGAGGTTTGGGGAATGTAAATGAAAGGCAGTGGGGGGGGGGAAGGAGACACTAGGATAGGGGCTCGTGACAAACCGTCCAAAAGCGGAACTAAGAGCGGGAACGGGAGCGAGAACGAGACTGGGAGCGGGATTTGGAGCGGGACTCCGAACGCGAGGCGGACCGGGAGCGGACTTTGGCAGGCGACGGGGAACGGGTTTTGGATTTAGACCTGGCTCTGGATTTGGACTCGACGGGGCTGCGGGAGCGGGAGCGAGAGGCCCTCTCGGGCTGGCCTCCCTCGTCGTCACTTTTGGGCGGCTCTCGGCCCTTTGAGCCAGACTTCCTTGAGCGGTCTTTAATTCCTGATCTGGAGCGAGACCTGGAGCGAGAGCGAGACCTGGACTGGGAATCCTCGTTCTTGCCCTTCTTCCCGTCTTTCCTGCCCTTTTTGCTCTTGGGGCTGCGGCTCCTGCTGTCTTTGCTCTTCGCGGCACCGTTGCTACGCTCCTCTTCCTCCTTCTTGCTCTTGGCCTTATTCTTCTTGCTATGGGACCGGCTGCGGGAGCGAGAGCCCGCCCTGTTTGCAAAATCAGAAATAAGTCTCGTTTAAATACTTGCTCTGCCTAACTTTTATTTAAAAAAAAATAAAAATACAGAGAGGAAACATCCACTTGGTCATATTCTGATGGAAGTTGGGTCTCTCACCTGGAGTGGGAGCGGCTGCGACTGCTGCTCTCACTGCGGCTACGGCTCTTACGAGACCTGCGGCTCCTTGAGCGGGACCTGAGGAGAAAAGGCGCGACGTATTTTCAGCAAATGTCAGGTTACGTTGCATAACCTCCATTTAAAGTGTTAAATCACGTGAACGCCATTGTTGCTAGACTCACTTTCTTTGCTTAACAAACGTCTGCTGCCTCAAGCCAATTTCTCTAATGTGCATCCACCTAAATGCTGCAGTGAAGAATGACTGCATCTTACCTGGAGCGGCTGCGACTGCGGGAATAGGAGCGGCGGCGTTTGGCACCAGGGCGGTCTTCGATGAGGCGGATCTTTCTGCCGTTCACCTCTGTGCCATCCAGCTTCTCCAGGGCCCGCTTCATGTCCGAGTACAGCCTGAACTCTATGACCCCCTCATTCCTACGACCCTTGTGGGTGTCTGCATAAGTCACCTCACCTGCTTGCCTCATGTAGTCCTTCAAAGAAATGGAGACGAACGGTGAGTAGTCGCATTAAACATTTACCAAGTCACAACAACACACACTTCTACATGCCCACAGGTAAATGGGCAAAATTAGAGTTGCTGGCCTTAGCTGTTTTTTTAGGTCAAGAATAAAAATGTGTGAAAAAGTCTAGAGGAAAACAAACTTCCTACCTTCAAGTCCTGCCAGCTGCATCGACTGGAAAGATTCTCAACAATGAGCCGATAATCTGTCCTTATCGGTGGACCATATCTGTCCCTTCCCCAGCGCCCATATCCACCTTTCAAGGCAACAAGGATAAACGAGAAAAATAAGGACCCCAAAGTAACTGAGATGGTGCAGTTATACTAAGCTACAAGCTAAAAATTTTAATCAATATTCACTTGGGAAAAGGGAAAAAAGAAAAAGTAAAAAAAAAACACATGATAAAACTAATTCAATCTTAAAAAATATAAATATTCCTATGGATTGACAAACTTGATAAAAAAAAACTATCTGACACAATTTTAGCTTTTTGAAGTTTTTTTTTAACAGCTCAAAGGGCCAATTATTTAAAAAAAATCTAATTCAAAAACATAGCTGAGTGAGGTAGTACTTACGGTGAACTAAATCATGTTTCTAAGCTAACTTATCTAAAACATTTCACTGTAACAAAACATGTTCTGTTTTCAGGCACCTATGAGAGCTGAACCCACATCTGTTCCTAACCCCCATGGCATCCTCACCACCCGGCCTGGGCCTAATGGGAAAAGCGGTCTTCATTCACAATGGCTCCCTTTTTTGGTCTGCCCAGGGGCCCAGAATGGTCAAACCACACTCTTGGAAAGGGGGGACACCATGGCCAGCAATAGGGGCAGGCAGTCAGCAAAGGACTCTTTCAATTAAAACATTGAGGTTCTTTGTTAAATCTTTACCTTTAAATTGACAGTCATTTTAAATAAAATAAGAAACTGAATCAGACATCAATAGATTACAATATAATCGACAATCAGATTTTTTACAATACTAAAATTAAGACAATTATATTCCTCTCCATCAGTAAGCCATCTCCCCATCACACATTGAAAATATATGGATCCCCAAGATTTTATTTAAGTCATTGGTGGCTCTGGTGCACGCAAATGTAACCATGGTGTGTGCCGATAGGGAAACCTACTTCCACTCCTGCTGTTTTTTTAAGAGAGAAGAGCTGTGGGTGTTGTCACAGGTGCTGCCCAAGCTACACCTGCTCTTTTAATTTGCAAGACCATAGAAAACAGTCCAAACTCGTGATGGAACTATCACCAAATTGAGACACGCCTGTATGTTAAACAGACCATCAGGAAGCCTTATGGCTCATCATGAAAACAACCAATCAAAGAGATTATGTTGTTTAGTGTACTGGGCTGGGTGTTGTTGTTTTTTTTTGTTTTTTTTTTACATTGGTCTATAACTAAAATAGCAGAACAATATTCCATTGTTTTGATGCAATGAATGCAAAACTAATATTTTTGTTCTGACATTTAGTTTGAAATATTTGACACTTGGACATAAATTGAATGCACATCAGCCACCAAGGACAGGCTAACACATTTTGCCCCCATTGAAATTTAGATCAAGGATCCTGTAATAAATGACATTTCGCAAAAATATTATTCATGTGAAATAAAAGGGAAAAATTTGTTTTAGACACTTACTCCTCCCCCCGCCATAGCCTCCATCACGACGGGGTCCCTTGGTGTGCTCCACAATGACCCGTTCTCCACACAGCTCTTTGCCATTCAGGTCATACACAGCATCATCTGCATCGCGGGGGTCATCAAATTCAACAAACCCATACCTACGGGGCAGAAGGTGATGTGTTTAAAGACTAGGTGAAAACATAAGACGTTATTAATGCAAACCATACACAAACTGGCCAAACAAAACTATACAGTGCCCAGTGTTGTGTTCGGATGTAAACAACAGAAGACCTGAACAACAAACTGTTTTGGACTAATGTTTTTTAAGAACATGCTTTTTTTTGTACAAGGGTGGTCCAATTTGAACTTTACCTAGTTTACAATTTCATACAGACCAAATGACTTCGAAAATAACTGTTTCCTGGATTATACGTAAACAAGATATTAACTACCATTGCTGGCACCAGGCGATTTTCTCTAACGATCGCTGAATTCAAAATAAGCGATCGATTAATACAATACGGTCTACACAAAAACAGGCTGTAAATGTTATTGCTTTTGACATGGACCTGCAGACTTCAGTCTACGGTCTGTACATCAGCCGTGGTTGGCATATCAACTACCTCTTTATGTAAATGTGGAAGCTAGCCGAGTGCACACAAGACTGTTTGCATCTGAGACCATGTTACGGAATGCATTTTCCAACAAATCGTTATAAATGAGCGGGAGTCTGCACCTAACGTTTGTTGGCATGTAATACATACAACCGTCGGTGACATTGCCACGTCTAACATTAGCCGGTCAAATGCTAGCCACCGGATAAGAGGAAACATTACAATTCCGACGCAAGCAAAATGCCAATCTTTTCCATAATAATAATATATGTAAATACTCGCACAAGAGCGAGCAATGTTAAGTCATATTCGTGAGATCACGCAAACTACGAGTTAGTCCGAAAAATGTTGCATTTGTAGGCCAGGCACGCAACGAGGCCTGCGGTGCGTTTTGTGTCCGCGCCTAGGCCCAGGCGGACGTTGGCAAAAAAATAAAAAGCACTACAAAGATTTAACGTTACCCATTTTTCAGATCCACCTCCAGTATCTTGCCGTAGCCCTTAAAGAACCTCTCCACGTCCTTCTCTCTGGCTCTGTAGCTCAGCCTTCCGATGTACACCCTCGACATGTTGCCAGCCTGTGTGTGCTACAGAAGCGCGAGCGCAGACCGATGGCTAACGGGGACACACACATATAAACACACACACACACACACAACGCAGGCGCGAGGCGGCGGACACACGTACGCGCGCTCCTGCCACACAATAGGCCGCAATTGCAGGGGGGGGGGGGGGGGGGGGTCCCGGGGGGGGGGGGGAGTGTCCTCTGCTCGGAGGGTTCTGTTCCCCTGGGTGTAGTCTGTCAGGTACACTGCCAGGGCAATCTATAGGTAAAATATACCGTCAATCGAGATGAGAACAGATTAAAAACCTGTGAAAACTCACTTCTATATCTTATTATCAAAATGTTAAGGCTTTGATTTTTACAGAAATAATTCAATATATGTACAGTCCAATTATTACTCTGGTGGCATGCATTTTCTCAGCTATTAAAATAAAAAAAGATATCAAGTTAGCAGCCCTTTAGCAAGAAAACAATATACACATCCAGAGACTGGAGCTGACACGTTGGAAATGTTTCTACTACTAAAACATACATTTAAATAATTAGTCCAATTAACCAAAGTTTACCGATTATTTTAGCAATTTAAAAATCCAACATTTAGTGTGCCTTGAGGAGATGGGCAATTGTTGATATTTTGACAAGAAAATGAATAATGAAAAAAAAATCAAACATTTTTCATCGATACCGAGGACTGACGACTGGGTGAAGGACCGGTCAAGCTATAGATTGGAACATGCGGGGCTGTTTAAATGGCGTGAGACCCATGGTTGCATCTATAAGCCGCGGTGGGTGGGGTTAACACTGCGCGGACACGGATCATTACAAACACACCGTCTGCCCTCTTGCGTGGCTGGTATATTTTGCCTTTTGGGAAGTTTTAATTTCCCTTCAAACAATGCCCGCTACGTTCTAACTTGGCTCTGATGGAGCGGGTTGCCGCTGTCGCCCAACTATGAGAGTTGAGGCAACTTCTTCCCTTGAGTGGCTCGGAGAGTGCGGAGTGGCTTTGTGGGGGGAACTAACGGTACGCCGCGTTAGCTGGATGTTAGCTTCCCCGCAACAGGTCGGCTAGTCGATGGGCTTCGGCCATGGAGTGCTCCTCTTTTTCCAGGTACTCCTGGGTCGATTTCGCCTTCTCGGTGATCGGAGTGTGCACCTTCCTGGTGGACTGGTGCTCGGACGTGTGGCTGGCCACCGAGTTCTACTGCGGCGGGGACTTCTTCTGGTTCGGGCTGCTGGTCGGCCTCATGGTGCTGTCCTCCGTCGTGGTCCAGATGTTCAGCTGGTTCTGGTTCCGGTACGACCGCGAGCTGCCGGGCTTCGACTCTCGGAGGGGAGAGGGGACCGTGATCTTCGGCGACCGAGTGCGGCTCTCCTGCCTGCTCCATGTGCTGCAGCTGGGCTTCCTCTGCAGGTCTGTCCATGGATCGAACACCGCTGAAGAACAACAACAACAAAATCATCATTATAATGCGACTTTTTCAGTCACTCTAGCTTGGGTGGTTTCACACGATGTGTAAAGTCCGCATGAACGCCCAAGGCAATTTTCCTGATGTCCGAAATATGTATGACTTTTTTCCTTCTGTGCACCGGTCCAAAACCCAGAGATATGTTCTGTACATTTGAGTGAATACTTAGAAAATCGACTAATCCCCTACGAATTGAGAAGAGGAAATTGACCATACACACCAGGGGTCAGCTGAGATTGGCTCCAGCTCCCTCATGGGACCCTCAGTTAAGCAGTATACATAAAGGATGGGTGCATAATCACTCAAAACTTTTCCCAATCGATTTAATAATTAGACTAATTCGTTTCTCCTTCAGTGGATTGCCTAATTCTGGCCGCCCTAGGACCAGGATATGCTTCATTACACCTTCCCTGCTCAGACATGCCGCTCTGCTTATTCAAGCTCCCGCCTGGTTCCCCGGGCAGCTAGTCAAGTCCTCATATTTGACCGGTGCTCAGATCCTGGTTGTTAATCAGGTGTGACAGCTAGTAGACGCCGACGTGCGCTAAGAACGTATGAATGGCTCGTCCACAGTGCTAAATATGAACGGCACGGTTCGCTGCTGCTGAGGACTTGATGCGCCGCGTGAGGTTGCTTCTTTCCATGGCAGCTGCACGGATTTATGTGTGTCACTTCCTCTCAGTATACGTGTCCCGCAACTGCCCCTTACTCTGTCGCGTTCATCCACGCAGGCACATCTCCGCCATCCGCCAGGGCTTCAGGGTGTGGCGGCGGCAAGAGGAAGGCCCCGAGTACGCCGTGTACCTGACACATGACCTCAGCATGCTCCGGCTCATCGAGACGTTCTGCGAGAGTGCTCCTCAGCTGACCCTGATGATCTATGTCATGCTTTACACCAACAAGGCCAGGGCCGTTCAGTGTGAGTTCCTCTTTAGTTCTTTTTTGTTTTATTATGCCCAAGAATAACATTGAGGAAATGATTGTGTGCGGTTTTAAATACAGCTACATGCTTGAGTTTTTTTTTTCTTCAAGGACACTTCCCGGGGTTGGGATAAGTCATGACATACGGCATATGTGCGTTCACCGCGTTCACTTCCCCCTCGGTTGCTACACTCGCGGTGTAACTTCAGTTTTTTTTTTTTTTTTGCAGTCGTGAGCATCGCTGCATCCACCACGTCCATAGCGTGGATGGTGGTGGACTATCACCGTTCCCTGCGCTCCTTCCTCCCAGACAAAGCCAAGCAGGGCTGGGGCTCCTCCCTGATCTACTTCCTGTGGAATCTGCTGCTGATCGCCCCCCGCGTGGCGGCCCTCGCCCTGTTTGCCACTGTCCTGCCCGGGTGCACGCCCGCCCACTTCCTCGCGCTCTGGTGCGTCTTTGTGCTGTGGGCGTGGCGACAGAGGACCTACTTCATGGACAGCGTGGGTGGCGAGTGGCTCTACCGGGCCACCGTGGGGCTCATTTGGTACTTCAGCTGGTTCAACGTGGCAGAGGGTCGGACCCGGGACCGGAGCCTCATCTACCATTCTTTCATCACCACCGACGCCAGCATCCTGCTGGTGACCTGGTGGTGCTACAGAGACCCCGTCCTGACCGAGTCGTACGCCCTCGCCCTCATCATCACTCTACCTCTCACCTACCTGCTGGGTCTGCTCTTCAAAACCCTCTACTACTGCTGCTTCCACCCCAAACTGTGGAGGCCCCCGGTGAGGGACCCAGGTCTGCCCGACGACCTGCCCGATGCCGAAGTGTCCTTCAGAGACATTTCCATCCAGGACGGCACGCTGTCCACCCAGCTCGCCAACAAACGGATGGCCTGCCATGTCAATGTTTTCTTCTCGGAGCAGAGCGCCACTGGGCCGAGTCACAAAACAAAGAAATCAGGGTCCTCACATCTCTGATGTTCATGTCTGACTGCTACTATATATATATACTCCATATGCTACTGATAAATGCGATGGAGTGCTGTCCATCTCCGTCAGTCCACTTCTGTTCTGACTGTTTTTTGCCAGGCCCCCCCATTCTAGTGTTCGGTGCAGTTCAAGTCATCTCGCAGTACACATTGCAATATTTCTCAGCTGTACTTGAAACTACATCAATATGATAAGCTCATTCTGGTAAAATGCAAATGTTACCTTAAGATTTTTAGTTTTCTTTTTTTTACAAGTGAATGTTTCACATATGAAGTCATTTTGTACAACAAAGGGCTAAAAAAAACTTTTTAATCCTTTGTATTTCTCATAATTTGTTGTTATTGTGTCAACGATTTGTTGACATTGTGCCAACGCTGCGTATTTAAAAAAAAAAGTGCAAACTTTTCAGGAACCAACAAAATGTTTTCAACATTACATGTGTTATGTATAAATAGTGTAAACAATTCCTATTAGAACATTGAATAATAATTATACGTTATCAGTATTCAAATGTGGACACGGTATGAAAGAGCCTTCTGACGGATTTCTCATACATTTTGAATGATGTGTTTTATTGTTCTCGACAGTGTTCCAGCTGCTAATACAGGAACTTGTTCAAAGGACCTTGAATGTAGATTTAATCCCGAGGGTTTCTTTAGTCACGACCTATGTCATGTTGTTGAACTTTCTTAACAAATTATTTACATGTTAAAACTGAGAGAACCGGTTGTGTGTATTTAGCCACAGTTCAGTCTACCTTTGGGTGTCAACTTGTTTTTTTCCTACTCGAAGGACTCTCCAGCTGGAGCATGTTTCATCTTTCCATGTGTCCCAAAGTTCCCATTGTTGTCAAGTTATTGTCACAAGTCAAACTGCTTAAAGTGAATTAATTTACAGTTCATTTCTGAGAAAGTTTTGAAAAGTCACTCATTTGCGACAAACTCTGCTGAGGTCATGGGTTTTCGGTCTATCTCATTTGCCATGTGCAAATATTAAATAAGAAACGGTGTTGAACTGTGGATATATGAAAAATCACTTTTGATTTGTTTTTCTCTTTTGCTTAGACGCTTAAGGATCAGTTTTCAGGGAAAATGTATGTGATTTTTGAAATATGAAAAGTCTCCAGCTATAGCTCATGCCTTTAAGATTTTAGGTAAACCTAAGTGGGCGGGGTCACTCTGTGAACCTTGCCTCCTCGCATACTTTCAGTTCATTTAGCCCCGGTGGTGTGTCAACAGCACTCCGCTTCGGCATGTAGCTGCGCTTTGCAATAGGCAGTTACACAGATAAATGTAGACTTTGACATTTGGCAGACAACATGCCTTTGTTTGAGTATTCCCTTTGGGACTTCTTTTTAATGTGTCTGGGTCTTGTGTTCTTACTGGTGGACATTGCGCTGGATATTTATGCTGTTGTGTCTTTCTACCAGGAGGAGGCCTACGTGAGCCTGGGTGTCCTGCTGCTTTTCCTGCTGGGCTCCTCCGTGCTGGTCCAGGCCTACAGCTGGCTGTGGTACGGCTATGATGACTTTAAGATGAAGACAGACTTTGAGAAACGGCTGAGCATCTGCCAGCTCAGGCTCCTTCACATGCTCCAGCTGGGAATCTACCTCAGGTTCTATAACTAACCCTTGTTTACTATAATAATGTGTGTGTGTGTGTGTCTCATGTGCATTTCAAGCTGTTTTCTTCTTTTTTTTTACTTTTTGTTGTACACTGTAGGATGTGTGGACAACTAAGTGTCAATACAGTAAGTTCATTAGTGGGCCCATACGTACTGCCACTTATGGGAAATACAGTCTGAATGAAATCTTTTTACTGCACAAACAGGCGGCAGTGTTGCATCCATTAGGAGGGTGTGTGAAAAATACCCAATTACAGTTTGTCAGCTTATCCTCAATTTAGGAATGGATATCAGATCTGCTGTTTGCTAAATTACAAGAAGAAATATTAACTATGAAACAATCAGTTTCACTTTCTTCTAAACAGGATACATGGCCCACTGGACATTATCTCACAACAGTGGCCTTTCTTCTGTGTGGAAGGGTGTGTCAGTCTACCTGAGATGATCTCATTACATATTGGAGAACTTTTATTAACTGATCATTCATTTTATGCGGTTCAAACTGGTACCGGCCTGTCAAATATATATGAAAATGTGTATATGTTAAATAAAAAAATAAAGACAATTTTGGCTCAAATGAATTGTTTATGACATTTGATAGTCAGTCTGTTAGTCACTAAAGAAAACGCAGATACTGAATATATATTATATCCAGTATCGGTGTGTCTGGTTTATTAATCCAGCCTGGTGTATGCTGCCATTGAAATCAGCATTAACACTGCCTCATAATAAAATATTACATATTACATGCAATTCTCTTTTTTACTGTATTACACCCCCCAACCTTTCTTTTTCTCAGGCATGCAGGTGTCATGGAGATATCTGTCAGCAGCTACTTCAAGTGGACCACTGTCCCCAAGGATTTCGCAGTATACATGAGCCACGACCTCGGCATGCTGCGGCTCATCGAGAGCTTTTCGGAGAGCTGCCCCCAGCTCGTGCTCATGCTCACCATCATTCTGCAGCGCAAGCAGCTCGACCCCGAGACAGGTGCAGTCATTTGCTATGTCCGCTACTCGGAGAGTATTTACACATAAAGGAGCAAGAAACGTCACAGTTTATAGATGTTTTTAATGCACAAAACATTGCATGTACATGTTTGCCAGATCAATGAACAAAGCAAGAAGCAGCAGTTTTTTTTTGTTAGGCTTCAAAAAATGCATTTACTTTCTGTAGTTCTACTGCTCAACATTTCAGTCACCTCAGTGGTTAATCCTCTTAGAGATGTTGTCGCCTCTCTTTACCAATGACCTCTCCTCCTCATCCTCAGTGCTGAAGGCCCTCGCGTCAACCGCAGCCGTAGCGTTCAGCGTGACCATGTACCACCGCAACCTGCGCTCCTTCCTGCTTGACAGGAATAACCAGTCCTTGGTGTCATCAGCGGCCTACTTCACCTGGAACCTGGTCCTCCTCTCATCTCGCCTTAGCGCCCTCGCACTCTTTGCCTCTGTGCTGCCCTGCTTCATCTTCACCCACTTCATTTGCTCCTGGCTGGTTTTGGTCTTCATCGCGTGGCGCTGCGGGACGAAATTCATGGATGGCCCCAGAGGAGAATGGCTGTATCGAGCCACCGTGGGCCTCATTTGGTATTTCACCTGGTTTAATGTGGTGGAAGGGAAGACAAGGTACAGGACTGTACTCTACCACGGATACCAACTGGCTGATATTTCTCTTCTCTGCGGCCTGTGGTGCTGGACGATTAGCACAGGAAGATCTGATTTGGAAATATCACATTTTACCGCAATAGGCGTTGCCGTCGGTGTCGTTGTCAGTTACTTTCTAGGTCTCTTATTTAAAATGATTTACTACGGATGCTTCCACCCAAACGTTGCTAGCCGAGAGTTGAGAGGGGTCGTGACCGAAACGTCCGAATCTGAAGAGGGAGCAAATGTGGAGATACCACTTTCTGGTGATGTGACCGATTCATGCAAGGACCCGATCGCAGCTGCTTACGGTGATGCCTCGCTGTCCGATGTTACGGACCGCAGCTGCCCAAGCCCACCGGCACGCAGCGTTGAATGCTGCAATAAAAGAATGAGGAAGTTGGCAGAGAACTTCTACTCCTAACCCGCGTCACTTGACGTCCACACAGGACGGTGAGGTTGGAGAAACGGTGGAGTCACGCCGCCGGCGTCTGACCCTGCTTGATCAAGATCACGGGCAGTGTGTCCTCATCCATGACCTGCGCCCTGATGAACCACAGATACAAACTGGCCAGCAGGCTGGGGAAGTAACGCATTACATTCCAGCATTACTTGTAACAGAGATAATAAAAATAGTTGCATTCATTTACGGTACAAAAAAAATGTGTCATCTGACCACTGGTATACTTTGTACGGGGATTACTTGATTAAATTCTAACATGAACAGGATAAACTACTGTGCAGCAGACACACACGCCGTGCGCACACATTTCAACACTTTATGAATAAATTGGATTTTATTTAGCAAAATCACAATTTGCCTCGGAGAGCTTCACAAATCTGCACAGGTCCTCTTACATTAAACACCCCACACTGGGTAAATAATGAATAAAAAAAAAATAAAAAAAACGAAACTTGAAACTTGACGCTTTACTTTACACGTTACGGTACGACACCGCCACCAACGGTCACGTGACACCCCGCATTGATTGAGAACTCAATGTAAGCCGGGGAAGTTAAATCAGTGGCCAAATGGATCAATCACCATCATATTGGACGCAGCTGGTGATGTAGCTCGACTTCTGATTTAAAGCAACATCTGCAGGTAAAACAAAACAACACTTTTGCTGATATACAATGAATCCGGTAAGCTAAGCTAACCTGTCGCTACTGCTACAAATGCTACCTGCGATGTAATACTTGAAAATACTTGGGACTTTTGGTGGTTAAAGTGAGAGTGATAACTTCAGTCCAGAGGACATTTGAATCTTGCAGTTTATATGTGTACTATCCTAACCGCGGTTTTTATGGGTACAGTCTAATCCAATCTTTGTATTTTCGCTTTAAAAGCCCTTCTTGGTTTGGTGTAAAGGCTATATACTGCAAATAGTTTTTAGCTGCTGTAATGATTCCAGCTACGTACATTTTTAAATAACAAAATACAGTAGCTCTTCACAGTACCAAATAATGAAAACATACTTGAGTCTGAAACTTTCACATTTATTTACATTGTACATGAGCTTCTTCGGTTCACCAGCAAAGCTGACGGGGCTATGTGTGTGTGTGTGTGTGTGTGTGTGATCTATCAGTTAGGCAGTAATTATGAAAGTGTTCAGTTTACAGGATCACATTCAGGCTCCCCACATGAATGCACGTAGCCTCACAGGTCCTTGTAAATGAGATGAACGACATCAGGTAATAATAGAAAAATAAAAACAGCATTTTTTTTTTTTTTTTTTTTTTAAACAACAGTATTTGGCTTTCGAAACAAAAAGAGGGGGCACCTAAGATTATAGCCTCTGTAAATATTGCATGTTTTTTTTTGAAGACCATGGTTGCATCAAAAAACAAAAGAACTAGAACTGCAAAGATTGTGTATGGTCTCCGTTTCTTAAATCTGTGTCAAGACTTACGAGCCCATTTCCCTTGAAGGTAGTACGACACAGAACAAACGACAGCACGCCCCTTTAAACATGCCTTTCTCTTTAGTCATCCTATCTACGTTAATAAAATACAGATTGCGATTGTCTCTAAGCGATGCATTGTTTCACAGCAACAAAAACATACGTTACCCCTTTTGAAAAGGAGGCAAACAACTAATAAATGCAGATGTGATTGTTGAAAAATTAGATTTTCAAAGGAAAAAAAAGAAAAAACATTAATGAACACCAATATGGATATGTATTCATTAAAACGCAAGCAATCAACGGCAAACTTTCTTCTCTAGCAGACAGTTTAAATACAGTGCAGACAGGACAGTCAAAAAAAAAAAAAGGATAACTTTGTAACCCCCCCCCCCCAAAAAAAGAACTATAAAAAAGTATTGGGATAAAAGAAGGTAACACTTTGGATAGTATAACAATGCAGTGATAAATGTATCAAACACAAACTTACATATTTCCCTTTGTGGTTATGCGTACACATGATGGTTAAAGGCACAATATAAATATGAACAGCCACACAAGACACAAAAAAATAACACAGAAATACACATTCGTAACGGTCAAGCTGCGTGTGTGTGTGTGTGTAAATTACGATCTCTTCTTCAGGCTCAGTATTGTTCAGTCGTAATCTGATTACAGATTGAGGGAAGTCGACTCCTCCCACTTCTCACACCGTCTACAACAAGCAAATGAAAAATTCCTTTGAAATACAGTTAGTGAGCAAAGTAGAAATGTATTGCACAGTCATCAATAGCCCCCCCCCCCCCCTCCAATTCCACTTTACGAGGCTGTGAGTCATCGTGTGGCTGAGCTCCTAATTTCCAGAGCTGTGGAAGTAATTATGGGGTGGATATAAAAGTCAGAATTATATCTAACAAAACCAATTGTTGCGGCTTTTAAATAAAATTGATGCGCGAGAAATTTGACCAATTCATTCGCTACAAAAATAGTATAAGAACTAATAACACAACTAAATAGAATTTAGCAAATAAATCTTGATTACAACGGTCTTGTAAACCGCACTTGACTTCGATTTTGGTAAATTACGACTTTGATACACAGTCGCATCACCGAATCCTTTCTGATTCTATAGCCACATAAAATAATATTGAGCGGTAACTCTATAAGTAGCTAATAATATCTTGGTCTCGCATTATATTTTTATTTGTCTTTAAAGCACATTATTTTTTCTTTTGAGTGAACTGTGACTTTCCAACAACAATCGGCAGGCTCTGTGCGGGGAAGGCGAATTCAGAGATCTGTCCGTCTGTCTGTGCCTTGACTTAAAAACATTCAGGTTTCATTCGGATACATCTCATCTCAACAGGTTTTTTTTTCCTAAATCAAAGCTCGTCTTTGTGGGATTTCAAGAACACTTGGGACTGAGCTCCAAGAAGACCAAAATATAGGTAATATAAACACAGAAATATTACTGATTATTGTTGTGGTCTGGTTAAAATGAGTAAGTCATTTGCAAATTAAGGAGAAAGAGTTTTCTCAAAGAGAAGAACAAATCTAATTTTGAGATATGAGCAGCCTGTCTCGAATCCATACTACATATTTATCTAATGATCTACTATTATATCCAAGAAGGTTTTTAATAAACGAATTTGGTTCCCACGGATGACAAAATGAAGTACTGTATATTCACACCAGACAGTGTGTACACTAAATTTAACCAATCAATCTCTACCGTTGACGTATACTTCCCTTCCGTTACATTCAAAGCAGAGAAAAAGAAATGGAGGAGCTCCTCAAAGGTGAAAAAAAATCATAGATATGGTGAAAGAGGGGTGGTTTATCCAGCAGCATGTCCACAAGCCCGTGATTTTCAGCACAGTGACCACAGGTCAGGCATACTGCATGTAAAAAGGAGCGAGCACATGCAGTGGTCAGGACAGCTGACCGATGTGTGGTTTGATCAGGATTGCAGGAGACAATATGATCCAGTTACCCATTTAAAAAAAATCCATATGGTACCCTGCGCTAAATAGTGGACTGTCTACATGGAGTTAATCACAAATGAAAAAGAGCAATTTTTAAAACTTGATAAATGTCGAGGTGATTTGCAAACCAAACAGCAAAAGTCCACATTCTTTGAATGAGTGCCAAACAACCCAAATTGAATATTGTGAGACAAACCCACTTTGATGTTCTTCGAAATTACACAAAGCCTAAATAAAAAAAGCTACACAACTCCAAAAGGAACTGAACAAAAAAAACCAAAAAAAAACAATGGTCCTTTGGTTGTTTGTATGAGATAGAGGTCAGGAAACAGAAGGATAGCGTTAGCGGAGATGTTGATACTTAAAAGAAAGCCAAAGACTGAGGAGGAGGAGGAGGAGGAAATACAAATGTCTTCCCTTCTGTGTCCAAATCAGTGCCAGTCTCAGCCACGGTGAGGTTAGCTGCCGTAGGAGGGACCGCTGGACGCGAGGGACCTCATTTCAGCCGACCGCTGCGTCCAGTCCGTTACACGCGTTCAGCTTCCACCATCCATCCCAGTACATTTACTGTCACACAGTGAGTCGTCGGTGGTCCGGGAGAGCAGGCAGGAGGTTCTGACGTGTGTGTTTTGTTGGGGTTGTAGAGGATCATTTCTCACGCAGTGCCACTCCGCGAGCAGACAGGATGGCGACGACTACATTTTCCCTTTTAATGCCCCCCCCCCTCCCGCCTCTCCTTTACAAGAAGTCCAGCTCCAGCGCTTGGTGCAGCGACACGAGGTCGCCGTGAGTGGAGATCCGCCAGAAAGGCATATTATGCTACAAAGGGATAGACATGACCAAATATCTGTTAAAAAATACATGTGGGGCATTGATGGTTAATCTAGTAAGATCTAGAGAAATACAAACGTTATAATAATAATAATAATAATAAAAAATGCAATAACAATATTAAGATGATGTTAATGATTACGAGGGGACGAATTAAAGACCGAAGAACCAAGAATTCTTAGATGAGAAACGAAATTCACATAGCCTTGAATATACCAAATAATTCTGATTTAGCGCAGAGAGCACTCACTCAGCTTAAAGTGACACACATATGAACACTTGCCTGTTTTGCTGCAAACTCCTCGTCTCGACCGTCACCGATCACCACGTAAGTAACCTTCTTCCCAAATCGAGAAATGATCCTCTCAAAGCAACTTTCCTTTCCTGCACCAAAGGAAACCGCAATAGAAAAAGTGCGGGTCAAACTTTGATTTTGAACATCTTTTTTTTTTTTTTATCTGTCACTACAGGAAAAAAATCTATGTTGCTGGACATGTGATACGTAATTATTATCTTCACCTATTTTGGTAGCACTGTAGATGTTCTCGATGGGGAAGACGTCTCCCAGGCCGTAGAGCAACACTTTGGCCAGAGCCGGGACAAGCTGAGTGGTTGTGACCAAGACGTTCATGCACTTTCCCCTGTAAGTATGTATCAGACACACACACACACACACACATGAACGCACACACACATAAATATGAGGTTAAGGAGACGGTTGCGCCAGTTTAACCTAATTTCAAGATGAAGAGTTATCAAATTACAAAATGCAGTCACACGAAGAGATTGTCTTCAGATTGTTTGTTTGTACTCATAAAATGACTAACATTGAGGATAATTCATGTTTTCCCCTGTTACAGAGGACAGGTATTCATGCTTACAGAAGATGTTGTGTATAGGCAGCATTAAAACTAATATTTGACAATGTTACACCAGTTGAACACAGATCCAAAGCCAAAAGTATGGTTCTGTCACATTATCTGTTTATACATGTACAGTGTTGTTTAAATTAGGCCGTTACCCTGGCCTACATATTAAACCTAGCAGCACGTTTGTCAGCGAGTGAAATGACAAACAGGGCATCCCGCTGACTCTGATCACAAACATGACTTTATAGCCACATAGCCCAGCTCTGACCTGGACTGGATGAGCAGCAGAGACTTGAGTGCCGTGCTGAGCCACGCGTCTGTAACATTCTCGATCTCCGACTGGAGTCGTGCGAGCAGCTCCCTCTTCATAGGACTCAACAGACCTGAAAGACACCAACATATATTTATGCTTTCAGCAGGCTCCTCGTACAGCAACTACACACCCAATTTACTGCAAGGTTTCGACATCCATTTCAGGAGCACGCACGCGCACACACGCACGCACGCACGCACACACACACACACACACACACACACACAAAAAGGTCTGTTTCATTTGGCCACTGGGCTTTAACATTGCTTCAACCCAGCCAGAAATATTTAAAAACAGCTTGCTGCCTTTTGGACATTGTACTGTAGCGCTCATTTTACAGTTTAGATTCACACCCTTGTAAGGCTGCTAAAGTCTTTCTTTCTTTTTGTTTTTCGGCCAAAACAAATACCAAAGACAATAAAGTAAGTACATCACAATTGCACCCATTTCATTTTTTGCACATTATTGGAGTATTTTGAATCAATCATAACCAAGCCATCACGCCTGCCGTAAAAGTCACATTTAATTAACTCAAGATGAATATATCCCCCAAGGGGTTTTGGAAAATTATTACCTACAGTTCAGCGGAGCTGCAATCTTTTGCTGTGGCGTGGTTTAGTAGCAGCAGAAGCGTCAATGAGTTAACGTTTCTTGTGTAACCTCTATTTAAATCTCCAGGGGGTCGGTCCGATAAAGCAGGTTTAACTCGCCCTAACCGAGAACTCCGAGTTGAATAACCCAGAGGTAAAGGGTATGGCATTAGGCAGTAGGCAAGCCAGGGCAGGTGTTAAAGATAGATTCCGTTTTCCATGTTCTTACTTCCAACATGTCCTTTGTAGTTATTGTAGATCTCTTTTAGCCGGCGGTAGCGAAAGGCTAGTTTGCGCATCCACTCCACCCCTCCCTGGACGCCTGCTGTGGTTCCCGTCGCTCCGCCACCACTGGGACCATTAAAGCCGTCCGTCAAGAAGTTGTAGTTACTGAGGAGATTAAAAATAAAAAAATAAAAAAAAGCAGACTAGCGGCTACATGTCCTGAAGAAACGGACGGCCATAATGTTGAAGTATGTAAAAAGGCTCAAAAATGTCAAATTTTATGGGTTTGTGTAGTTACAATAAGGCCTATAACACAAACCTCAGGTCCTGTCCATTGTCATCCGAGGCCACGTCCTCAACGTGGACTTGATCACATTCCTTTGAGAAATCAAAAAGAAAATGTGTTCAACTTCATGTTTAATTATAATGTCAGACGCGACTACGAGACGTCACACTTAAAACATACAAAGATGTGTATGCAAGTAGTCATGAATTCAACGCATAAAAATGAGAACGCTAAAACAATTGAGGATGGCAACAACGAAACAGTAGTAGTGAGTATTGTGTAAAAAAAAAAAGAAAAAAAAAGCAGCTGATAATAATAACAACAGTGTGGATACGTCTCACTGTACCTCCAGGTCATTGAAGAAGAGGTGAGTGTCTGCTAGCTCAAAGATCAGCTCCTCCATCTGCAGGCCCAAGTTGAGCACTGTCGCTGGGTCCTGTACAAACACAAGAAAATCCACATCAAACAGGTAAGGTTCAATAGGCTGACTTTTTCTTCAATAATATTTTTTTCAATTTGTATATTCAATAATTATTCATAGACTCACCTTGCCAAATTTCTGTGCGTAGGAGCCAGTGAGCAGTGAGTGGAATATAATGATGGTCTCATCCAGATCCCACAGGAAAATGCGCTAAAAACAAAGAAAACACGAGCACATACAAACAACATGTGAATTAATTTTACACACATTTCAAAACCAAACGGTGCCTAAAATGAAACGTTAATTAAAAGATCTCTGTGTTGTTAGCCCTTACATTAGTAGGTTTCTAATTGCATTTGACAAAGAAAAATAGGCAAATGCCAAACCAGCTAAATGCTTAAGAATGTGATTAAATCAGCTCTATTAAATAAGGTACCTTACCTCCAGGTCACAGTCAGCGGGTGGGGAGCTATCAGACTTCTTGGCCTTCCCTTTGGATTTCCCAACAGAGTTCCTGCGCCCCACCTCATCCTGCTCTCTGGCTCCGGCGGAAAGCGCAACAGCGGTGGGAAGAGCTGCACCTACTGGGAGGTTCTCCGGTGGGGGTGCATCTAGGCACAAGACAGGGCACAAACGTCTGATGTTGGACCTTACCAACTTGGCCGTTATCGCGACGGATTACGGAGATCACGCGCAGTAAGAGGCTGACGAACAGTGGAAACAAATAAACCGAGAAAATAAGATAACGGAGAGACACAGAATAGACACTGATCTAATGCTAGACATTGATTGTCTAGATCGAAGCGTTAAACCCACCTCTGGGAGGAAGTCCAGCTGAGGCAGCCTCCTCCGACTTCACAGCTGAATATCCAGCCACGCCCTGTTCATCGCTGCTGGGCAGTCCAGCAGGTACGTAGCTGGGAGGCAGAGTGTAGTACTGAGAGAACTGACTCTGGGCCAGAGAGTTGTAGCTACTAAATTCCTGGAGAAGTGATGGGGGGAAAAAAACAAAACAAAACAAAAAGTCCAATTATGTCTTCATTTCCCATCATCTTTGCTCTTGCGTTTGTTAAATATTCATCTAACCATACTGCATACAGAGAGTGAAACTGTATTTAATCCTCAGGCTGGGTGGAGAGTAGGAGTTACCTCTTGTGTCTATTGTGTCTAATCTATTTATTCAAAGACTTAAATATGGAACAAGGCTTGGTCTGTTGCTCTCAAAGACCCTTCTACATGTTGACATTGCTACATCAAATAGTTTTAATAAGTACAGTTACATAACGCGTCTGAATCACATAATTTGGGTGAAGAGCGCCTATCATTTCACGCCCCTACCTGGTGGGTCACTGCGGTGGAGGCTGTAGTGGTGGCTGTAGCTGATGGGATGTTGGAGTACACGCTAGAGGTCGTAAAACTTGAGCCTGGAGAAAAAATATCCACTTGTGTAAAACGGTGCCAGAGGCGAAAGAAATGAAGTGATTACAAACAAGAGAGGAAAACAGAGGTGTGCCGCTGCAAGGTCAAACTCGTTGTTTGTTTGTGAGAGCTTCTCGTATTTGCAAGGAGTGTGACGGCGTTATCTCGTGAGGCAGAGTGAGGTTGCAGCTTGCCTTGGCTGGGGTATGAGTAGTGCAGCTGGCCTGGCTGGGTTGAGGTATATGTGGTGCTGAAGCTGAGAAACCCAGGCTGGCCACCAGAGGGCGCCTCAGGCAGCCCTGTCTCTGTTTTAATGCCTGGCCACATAGCACCTAAAGATGAAAGAGCAATGGAAGCAGAAACTGTAAGAGGTGCAAGAGCAGTGGGTCATCGAAGACAGGGCAAAGGGTAAGAAACCATGACCTTTCGGTCGAGATGTGGGCCTTGTGCGTTAAAGCGGAGGTCAATAAGCCAACTGATTCCACAGCACCAAAGCACAGTAAGCCCCTCGAAGCAAATGAGTGATTCTGGTTTTAGTGAGCAGAGATTAGGGGGGGGGGCTGTTGAAAGTGAGATGGGTGACTAACCAAAGGGCGGGAGGCCATAGGTCTGGCCTGTCTGGGGGAAGGCTGAGTACACAGTGGACTGGGCCAGGGGAGGAAAGGCCACCTGGCCGGTGTAAGTCACTGCTGGGCTAAAATGGAAAGAGGGCAAGAGAATACTATTAGGGCTCCAGGCCATGATTTCACATCGGCACAAAAGAAATATGGTTTCTACTATAGCACTATTTTCAACACAAAGCAGTGTTCAACCAGATTTTAATATGATAACAGAATTCCATTTGATTCATGTACTGTACTCACTTGCTTCCTTGATAAACCTGTTGGGTGTATTCAGAGGTGGCTGCGGAGTCTGTGGCTGTGAAATAAACAAATGACAGCAGCACTTTGTTAGATCGGCGCCGCAACAGGGACCGTGACCATAAGCAGGACGCAGAGACAGAAGGTGAAGCAAAACCCAGTTGGACCGACAGGCCGTTGTCTCACTTGACATTACAGTGCATTGTTAAAGATTTTGTATTTCTGTACATACCAGCATGTACATAAGGGTTCATTGAGCCACCACATTCTTGAGACGCTGCCCCTCTGTCTATGTCCGACTGCTCCTGATCATCTGCGGTCAAAGGCACATTATAAATACTTCCCAGGAGCATTTCTGAGTGCGGTCAGGCTTTCGCACATTTCCCACTTACCTGGGTCAAGTTGGGCATTGGACAGGGCAGAGTATGAAGTCTCCTGCTCTGGGGGACCTAAAACAGCCACTGGACTCCCATCGTCACCAAGATTACTAGAAAAGCAAATATAGGGTATCATAAGAGTCAAACAAATTATATGGAATTCATAAAGCTGGCCATCAAAAAAAAGAAGGAAAGATACATTTTGAAAAAGCTACAATCAATTGCATAAAAAAAAAAAAAAACCCTGTGGAAAAATACAATAAAATAAATAAATATATATCTATATCTATATATAGATATATATATGTTCACAACTCAAGATTTACTGTTATTAGATGTCTATCAGACAATGTAAGCACTCGGAAGAATCAGAAGATCAGAAAGAGGTCTAAAAATAAATTACCAACCTTGGCTCTTTTTCCAGTCCGCCATCAATCTCAAGCTTGACTTTCTTTGCCTGCATACCCACAGAAGAGTTCATGATGATTTATTTATTTTTTTAAATCCATTATTCGGTTTTCTAGGCTGCTTCAAGGTGGGGATATGAATCTTTTCATCTTTTTTTGCTCGACAATGAAACAACAATACAGTCACATGAAACCAAAAATGATTGATTAGTGGGGCCGGAATTCTGCTTTCAGCCTCAGTTTAACATCAGCAAGATTGTGTTTGTTTGACCTTTAGAGAACTGTCAAGGCTTCCACCAAATAGTCACAATATTATCTATGTGAAATGTGGCAAAATATGAATTGCAAACCTTGTAAGAATATGGAGAACACACGCAGCATCGTCATAATATTACAATTCATATAACGTAGTGTGTTGTGTTTTTTTTGTGTCCTCTCATGTCCTCTCACCGGCAGGTCAGGCAGCTCCTGGGAGTCATCCATCTCTGCAGCGGAGCGACCCGACATGACTGCACACTCAGCCTTCTCTCTCTACCTGGAAAGCCTGTCCGGACCCTGCTTTACACAACCCCAGGGGGAAAATACACAGAGGTACCGAATGAATGGCCCGGGGTAATGCTTTATGTAGTTTGAGATTGCGTAAACTCTCCCCTCCCCTTGTTCCATAAATGCTCACAGACGCACATCCAAGACAGTCCGGGCCCACCGGCTATCGCAGAGATGATCTGCAAGGATGTGGATGAATGAAGGAAATGGGGCACCGCGGCCTAATCTCCAGCACCAGACCTGCAGGTGAGGTGCGTGTCAACCTGACGTTGCCTAATGTCCCCACCACGTTTGTGTTTACTCTGGGATTAAGGAAGTGTGCCACCTTACATGTGACCCAACCGGTTCAATGAAAACATATTCTCCAGAAGCATTAAGTGCTCAGGTGCAAGCTGTCGTATCAATACATGTCACGGGGGGATAAGATCTAACCTCGCTTTGTCTACTGTTCGCTCAGCTGGCCTTTCTCCTTGGCTGGAGAGATGGCACAATTATCCAACTGACATAACGTAGACACAGAAAGAGCAAATAGGTCAGAAGGCAAATTCAAAAGGATAGGAATATGTTGCTGGACTGTTGTTCGTGGTTCTGAATCAAAGGCGTGCCACCTGAATTGGCTGGACCATCCAAAGCATATGTCGAGTTGTGGAATAAACAAGTTTAAAGGAAAACAACAAAGCAATGTTTTGAAAAAATAAATAAAAATGAAATTTCTACTGCCAGATTGTCAGATTTTCTATGACCACATTTAGGTTGGTGAGATAAATGTAATGTGACAATGTTATGCACTGGTGGTACAAAAATTAGCCAGACGACCTACTGTATTCCCTTTTTCAATGCCCGAACATTGAAACACTTGCACAGTTGAATGGAAAACCAAATTTTGTAGCGCTCCTCCCGACTGGTATGCAGCTGTTGCCATATTTCTGGCTATTTTGACAGATTTTACTTATTGAAAGCCACCGTGCTGCCAGCTGTTGCCATTGGTTATCTAGCCACTCACAGTCATCTCTACTCTGCCAGCATCTCATCAACACTCGGGTTAAATTGCATCACCTGAGAAAACATCATATTCTTGATACAGGAAACTTTGTCAGGGAGTCCGTTAATCTGCGGCCCCAGGCATTGAAGTTTAAATATAATATACATTCTTATTAACCATTTTAAGAAAAAACTAAAGCTTTTAATACTTTATCATTTGTCACATTACATGCAATGTTTCCATGAAAAAATGTTTATGTAGTTAACATAATATTCTGAGAGACTGCTTTAAGTGGAGTTTCATTTCTGGATGTATTTCTTAAGAACTGTTCTAATCTCAAGGTCCACAAAAACTGACTCATGGTCAATTTCAAACTAAAAGTCACATAAATATGCTATAGTTCTATTTAGTTAGTCAGCATCAATTCTAGGAGTTGTCTAGTCTGTCTTTGTTTTTCTTTCCAAGAAAACATCAATCATATGCTCGTTAATCTTCTCATATGTGACAATTTGTTGCATTCTTTGTTACACTTGACAAAACTGAACGTTTGGATTATTTGGGATATAGTCAATTGGATAAAGTGTCTGAATGTCACCTCGGCCTGTGGGAAATTTAGCAGTCATTCGCTCAGAAATAATTAATTATCTAATCACGATATACTATCTCCCAAAGGTAGAGGAAATTGGTTTAAATGCCTTCTTTTGTCTGACCACACAAAAACTCCGTTTTTTAGAATACAATCATGTGAAACAAAAAAAACAAAAAACATCAAAGCTTCGGCTTCATTTTAAGTTAAATGCTTAAAACGGCAAATCTCGATGTGGTGGGGAACACTCCCCTAGTAGAAGAAAATGGGCAGCAGTTGTGAACGCAGCCCTGGGCCAACTCCTCCCCCCACCAATTACCTAATCAGGGCCCGGATATATAAGGTACCTGGGTGTCATTGTTCAGTCTTTGCTTCCTGCTCTGTTTTGTGGCTGGCCAACTGTTTGTTCCCTTGCTGGTGGTTTCTCTGCCCCATACCAGAGGCGGTAAGTACACTTGTGTTTTTTTTATGCATTTTAATTTGCAGTAAGAGCCTTGTTAATTGTGTTTTTTTTTCTCCCCCTTTTTCAGGTTCACCTGCACGACGGCCTTGTTGTTTTGCCCACTTGGTTTTAGTCCTGCCCTTTATTGAGTCCTTTAATTCGAACTGGCTTTACCCATTTGGTTTGTTCTGTTGCTCTTTAGTTTGGTCATTTCCCCCCCCCCCCCATTAAGTAAGTTAACTTTTTGAAGATTTCAAATTGAGGCCTTTTTAAGTAATTTCATTCTAATCAACCAATCGATTTAAGGATTTTCCTTCTCCTTTTGCCCTTAAACGTGACTGGTTTCCTGCAGTACTCTTTATTATTATGTAAAATAAAGCGTTTTGTTTTGAACTCGTGTCTGTCTGCTCGATAATGAAAGTGTCTCTCCAATTTCAAAAACAATAGTAGGAGTTTCTAGGGTGCAAATCCGCAGTTGTTTGGCATCACTTTCAAATTCAACTTCGTCGCACCCTCTCGCCACATTGAGAAATTATGAGTTTACAAAAATGTACTAAAAACTATTAAGCTAAAACGGTTGTTCATTGGCTTTCTTACATGAGGCTAGTCATTGATTCAACGGTTGCTGCAGCTCTAATGCAGAAAGATGAAGTTACTTGAGATCAATCTATTTAATAGTTATGGCATCTTTCACTTTATGTTGTAGATGGACAACACTGACCCTGAGCAGTGAGTTCTGGTCAATGAATGCTCTGAGAGCATCTATTCGATCTGATAAACATGTCTTTACGGCGGCTTGTCCAGCAAGTAACCCAGCCTGGAACAGTTTGTTGTGAAGGGGAAGGCTCGCGTAACACCGTTTACTGAGGGCTGTAGTTCTTTTGGCTTCGAAACACGAAAACGATTCGATGCACGTGAAGAAACATTTCGACAAGTAACACTTGATATGATATGCAACGAGCGGTGGTAAAGCCTATCGCCCAAGCATTAAGACCCCGCCGCCGCGCAAGCTTTCTAAGCAGAACGCTAGCTCTGAAATGTTAGGAAAATGTTGCACGATATACACAACATGAACAAACAAATTGTGTTATCTTCGCATCGGGCTTTGACGAAAATAAGGCTGTAAAGGGGACCACATTACCAGGTGTACTCGGTTTGGCCCGGTCATGAAAGTTTTCCGCTCCAGAGATTAGTCGCGACCTGCAGCCACCGGAGCGGGCAGAGAAATGGCAGCGTGTGACAGCATCTCCCTCCCACTGCACCACACCGCCGAGTTACACGCAAAACAAACATCTCCGACGCAGACCCATCATCAGCATTAGTCTTACCATTGAAGGGGCCACCGAGAAACGCCTTTATTTCCGCGTCTTCGACTGAATCCACAGCGTCAAGCTTTGTCTGTTGTTAGGGAGCACTTTTTGGCAGGAAGCTTGGTCGCAGGGCCCACTGCGCATGTTCCACGTCTCTCGCGTCGGTGTGGTCTATGGCGCGACGGGAGGCGACAGGTGAGAGGAGACATGCAAACATGCGTTGTTTGAACAGTTGAATGCTCTTAAATGTAATGTTTTGAGCCAGTGTGACGGGTCAAATGAAAGCACACTAAGCGCACCTTTAAAGTGTCTCACTCTACACCAGTGTGACACTTTTAACTGTGTGAAAGCACTGTTAATATGACATAGATGAATGTTTCGTCCCTGGGGGACGGTGGACCATACTGTAGAACACGTAGTTGAAATGTAATAAAAAACATTTCTCTTCCCTATCTGACCATGGAAAAACAAACACACATCTCATCTCTCTTAAAGACACTGTCAACATAAGGCTGTGCTGAGCATGTCAGTAAAATAATGTCAATGTTGCAGCAAATACCATTTTACTTGTTTAACACTTATTACTGTCAATGAAGCACATAAAGCATTAAGGCTATTTCCAAAAGTTGCTATATATTCAGATGTTTATATTTATGTTCTATCTGGTCTTTTGTTCATAACACATTATTATGTTTTGCTATAAGTCGACTTAAACAAAAACGTTTTTTTTTTTTACATTTATGAGTTGTATTATTGGAATTAATTATTTGTTAATAACCCCAACATTGTGTTTTAGTCTGTATGTTGGACGAATCAACATATGACACATAAATAAAAAAGATATATTAAGATCTTATCTTGGGTTTTTAATATTGATATATTAATTCATTAGAAACACAATCCTATGATGCAGTCCAAAGTACACATTCTTATGTAATAGTTAGAAGCAGGACGGAGTCTTGCATTTTAAACAAAAACAGAACACATGCCTTGAATTTAGAGATTTTATTTGCCATATCTGACAGATTACAGTTCCATTTTTCAGTTGATCATGCAAATTAAATGCTGAACACAGTAGCAGAGACATAATAATAAATATGCATAAAAATATAAACCAAAAAGTAACACTTCCAAATATGGAAGAAAATCATCTAGAGCTGTATGTTGCCTTGTTTCTTTGTACATCTTCATCTTCTGTATGCGAAAGCTGTCGAAAATTTTTGCTATTGGGACTAAACAAGTCACCATGGACAGTTGTTTTAAATGAAGAGCTTCTCTTAATAATTTAATAAATGTCAGAGCATAAATTACAACTTAATCTTTAGCTTGGAGAGATCAATGAATAATAATCTACCTGTTAATGAGATTTTATTGCACTTTCCAGAACTGGGTTGTGGAGTAGGCCCGTGGCTATGCACTGTTGCAGGAGAGCCAGTGCCTGCTCCCCCCAGTGGTTCTCAGTCAAGTTAATCAAGCACTTCTTAATAATAGATTATTTTCCGAAAAGGGGACCAGGCGGTTTAGGGAAAAGAGATATGTACATACAGTATACATGGATCAGGCCGCCTTGGGACAGGCACAAGACATTCACAGTTCTTCTCTCTACATGATGCATACATATACAAAAATATTTGTTATGGAGGAGTGTTTGCAATAAAACAGCAATCACTTAAATCAGTAACTCATAAGGAGATAGATAAACAGCATGTGCGAACATGGATGTAGGCCTGTTAGTGCTGGTGGAACGCTCTCTGGAAAAATGAGATTGGTCTGTAATTAATCTTACAAACAGTGGATATAAATGAGCAAACTCACGAGTTGAAGGTGAGAATGAGTTGGAAAAGTAAAACTCCTATACAGGAAATACAGTTTTCATGTAATCTATTCATA